>PVHY01018113.1:0-29906 GCA_004024945.1 Uropsilus gracilis
CCAGCGGCCATACCGGCTAGCCGAAGCCGCCGCCGCCGCCGCCGCCTCTCCGCGGGTCTCCGCTCACTGACCGAAGGGAGGCCGGCGCCGGGTGCTCAGGCGTCGGGGGGAGGCTGCGGTCACGGCCCACTCGGCTGCCCTCTGTGGCCACGGCACCTCGCTCACAGGC
Source organism: Uropsilus gracilis (assembly GCA_004024945.1). Lineage (NCBI taxonomy): Eukaryota > Metazoa > Chordata > Mammalia > Eulipotyphla > Talpidae > Uropsilus > Uropsilus gracilis. Next base: position 170 of record PVHY01018113.1, read on the forward strand.
TCGCGCGGCCCGGCCAATCGCACGGACCCACTAAGCCTGATGAGAGGTCGGGCCCAGTACGTGGCAGGTGGGGGAAGAAGAGGGGCGGGAGCAGGAAAAAAATCTCTCCTTCGCTCCGCCTCACGGCGAGTGGGCCAACCCAGAACGCATGCGCAGCAGCGGAGCCGCGGCGATGACAAGGCGCGGGACCGTCCCGGCCGCGCCTCCGCTTCCTCACTGGATGGCCGAGGTCAGCTGAAGAGGTGCGCGCGTGCGCGAGGCGTCCCCGGGCACTTCCGGCTTTCCTGAAAGCTGGTGTTTCCAGTTTCTCGCCAGGGCGCGGGCTGTACTCTGCAGTTCTGGTCTCTTAGAGAACCAGTTGGAAGGAGTCGTTTGTTCAAGGGTGGGTGTTTGGGGGCTGCTTTGTGATAACTGTAGTTCATCATCTCGAAAAACTAGCCCTTTTCCCGCCTTCCTTTTACAAACTCATTCATTCAGTGTTGGGCGCCTACGCTTTGCCAGCACTATGTTGGGAATGAGGATGAGTCCGTTTGAGCGGGGAGTTTACCGTTTAGCAGCGAAGACCAATAGTGTGTAGGGGGGGCGGGGGGATTAAGTGTGTTTCATACCAAGGCTGGGGAATTAAGGCTGGTTAAGAATTGCAAAATCCCTTTTGACTTTTAGGCATGCCTTACAAACTTCTTTTTTACCTAAAGCATATCTTGAATTAACGAGTATTTAAGGTAGGAAGTTCCCTGACTCTGACTGAATCTATATTTAGGGTGAGAATTGGGCCTGGGGGCTAAAGAGGAGTGTTCTCTTAAAAGTGTAAGCCTCTTTTGCCTTAGACTGAAAAACCTGAACTCACCGGATCCCCAGTTCTTCAACATACACTACCGAAAAACCTGGGGTAAAGTTAAGGTAAAGGTGTTCTATTATAGTGTAGGTAATGTAATCTCTTTACTGTTATAATTCTCCGAAAAAAATCCATTTAAAAGTAAAGCATGTGACTTTAGAATGTTGTTTGCCTCTCAAATCTGTATCTCAAAGGTTGTGTGTATTGCTGAGTAATTGCAGGAACTGGATAGTGAAGGACTGCCAAAGGACATATAAATGCCTGATTTTCTCAAGAGACTCTTTTTTGCTACTTGTTATTTAGAACTGAGTAATACATATTTTGGGAAATGAAGTGTTACAGCATAAGAATGTCTTTGAGATTGGCTAAAAATATCACAAATATGAGCAGAGGTAAAATATTCCCTGAAGGAAGTTTAGTATACCATTCTCAGTCTCACCATAAGAGCTCAGATCCTGAGGTAGAAAATAAGATGAAACTTACCATGGGTTAAGGGAAAAGAATTTTCTCTCTAGGTTCTCAGGAAAAGGGCACTCAAGAGTCCTGCTGTTGAGAAACTGACCCCCAGTACAATGCACCAACTAGTAGCTACGAAGACAGCCATCACCTGTGAATAGGTTCAGGAAGCTTCTTCTCATCAGGTTCTTTATGTTGTAATTCTTTCATGCTTTATCTCTAAGCCATTAGTGAAGTCTTGTTTAGGGTTAAAACCTGTTCCACCAACGTGGAAATTAAGAGATGGGGTAATAGTGATTCCTCCAGTCAACAGAAGCAGGAGCTACCTTTTGGATCAGATCAGAAGCTCAGGTGACCTGGATACCTAATGGATATCTTTGCATTATTACAGCATTTTCCCAGCATTCTAGAAATTGGTATTTTTTAATCTTTAATAAATTCAATACAAGAATTTGCCTCCTGCTATCCATCTGGATAGAGGCTTACATTGGGCATGAAATTGAAGACAATTGTGTTTCTTTATGTCAATAAGAGACTGTATAAAGAAACACATGAATTTGCCATCTAAATTTGTCATATTCCCTTCTTGGGTTACAAGCACTGTGATAACCAAAACCATATTCTATCTATGTTCTTATTTGAACGTAATACTAAATTGTTGATTAAAAACTTTAGGAAAATTACTATTCCTCGCCCTGTATAAAATTACATTAGGCCCACACGGTGGCTTGTGCCTGTAAGCTTGAGCCTATGAAGCGGCCTGGCTAGGGATCGCGGTTCAAGTGCCGCCGGGGGCACGTAGCGAGACCTAATTCCAAAAAAATTAGCTGGGCTTGGTGGCGTGCGCCTGTAATCGTAGCTACCTGGGAAGCTGAGGCTGGGGATTGCTTGAGTCTGTGGTACTCTAGGCAATGAGAGCCTGCGGTTCCACGGGCAAAAATAGCGAGACCAAGTCTCAAAAAAAAAAAAAAAAAAATTACGTTAAAAAAATTTTAAGTATAAAGAACAACTGGAACTCACCATCCAATCCAATGATTAGAATGTTATAAATTAATCTTTTATATAGTTTTATTATATGTGTACCTAAGGAATATGTTGTTTACATGAGCATAGATAGAGCATTGTCTCTAGTTTTCTGGGACACAATTTTTGTTCAGTATCATTACTAAGATACATCTGTGTTGTTATGTGTAACTGAATTTCATTTATTTTCATTGTTGAGTAATATTCCTTTGGTATCACATACTCAAAGGTTTTTAAACCTGTTTTCCCATCAAAATGTATTAGGTTGTGTCCAGTTTTTTGTATATTATTACAAACTTTCTTGTGTGTTTCTTATACAGGAGTTCCTCTTGGATTCATGCTAATACATGAATTGCTGAATGGCATATTATGCAAATATTTAACTTTGTATGATAGTACCAACCACTGGGATCACCAAAACTTTTTAAAGGGGGGGGGCAGGAATTTAAATTGTATCTTTTTGTGTTCTTATAAGTACCCCGTGCTAACCGATTGCGCCACTGGAGCCTCACCTCTTTTTGTGTTCTAATTAAAGAGCATAGAGACTACAAATACACTGATTTTATGAGCTGAACATTTAACAATTAGACTTTAATTCTTGATGAAATTAAATGATTGTTCTGTACCATACTTATACTTCTGTGCTTGAGTTCATACCATTACCACCACCATCCAATGTGCAGGTGGTAATTCTCTATCCCTCCCAACATCTAATAGAATTTGCCCTCTGTAAGTAGTAGCCATATCGTGAATATCTTTTGATTTAGTGAACTATTTATTACTGTTTCTCAAATATGGCCATAGTTACTGATGATACAGCTACCTAAAGAACTAAATTATTAATTTCCCAATAAATGTAACTGATCCCTGGGCAGAGTGATGATTTTACCAAGAACATGGTTTCTCCCACTATATATAGACACTGTTTTAGTTACTGTTGCCTTTCATAAGTGAAACCAAAAAGTCTATGTTTCACATAGTTAATCACTTATGGTCACATTTATTGGGACAGGCATCAGTCAAAGCATTAATAAGTTTTTTCTAGGAATTCTATAAGCAATCAAAGCTTTAAAAGTGCTCCTAGGTAAAAAACATCATACCCTACTTTTTGTGTTAAACTCAGAAAAGTAGTGGACTAAGGTAAATTAAATTTAATGCTCATCTAACTTTCTTTTTTGTTTTTTTTTTTGAGACTAGGTCTTGCTATTTTTGCCCGTGGAACCGCAGGCTCTCGTTGCCCGGGGTACCACTGACTCAAGCAATCCCCAGCCTCAGCTCCCCAGGTAGCTGGAATTACAGGCGTTCACCACCACACCCAGCTAGTTTTTTGGAACTAGGTCTCGCTACGGGCCCCAGGCAGGGCTCGAACTGCGATCCCTAGCCCCGGCCGCTTCATAGGCTGAAGCTTACAAGCATGAGCCACCATGCCCGGCTCATCTAACTTTCTGTCCTACATGCAGGTACTTGGTTTTAAATGAACACCAAGAAAACCTTGGATCAGAAATATAAAATTTGAAAATATGAAAAGAGAAGCTGTGTAAGGAAAAATCTTTGACCCTATAATAAGAGGAGAAATGAAGCTCTAAGGTTCAAAGATCACATTCCACGTATCATGAAGGATATGAGTTATACTGTGGTTTTTCAGAGAGGCAGTCAACTCGCTTACCTAACTGCTCTTTCTCCCTCAAAGTCTCCAGACTAGACCTTATAGCAGGAGAAATATCCTAGGAATTAAAAAGGAAAATTTTCAGGCTGGGTGGAAAATAAGATAAAGACTGTGAGCCTTGTAAGCAAGTTAGATGAAGCCTTTGTTTCAGTCATGTTCTTCCTTTGCAATGAGTATAAATCATTTTGAAAATTCCAGTCACATTACTCAGGGGAACCAAAGAAAAGATGGACGTTCCTTGGGTAAGAATTTCAAAGATGTCCCTGCACTAAGAATCAGTTCTACTGTGACAGCAGGCAGCCGAGAACTCCAAACCAGGAAATTTGGGAGAAACAAATAGGGCCAGTTGATCATCATAACCTCCCTTCCACTGACCAAACATAAAGTTCTGCTTGAGTAAACAAAAGAAGCTCCCACTCTGCAGAGATATTGCAGAAGAGAGGACAGAATGATCTTCTTAATGTGTACCTTTGAGTGAGTCATTCTTAACATCAGCCAAGCAAAAAATTATTCCATCCAAAAAGCTGCATGTCCATCGAAGCCTAAAATTGTTCGCCCTGCCCTGGAACTCTATGCCCAGCCTCTCTTTAGAGAAATTGTTCCTTGACAGTTTGTCCTGTTTTTCCTGTATTTCCAGTACCACCTAGGTATTGGATACATACTATTTATTTAAAAGAAAAAATGAAAACTAAATTCCCCACCATTTATAAAGCAAGTTCCTAGAAGTAGGGAATAGCCATCACTGGTGAGTTCGTAGTTCTTCAAGCTGTAGAGAATGCTGTCTAAACAATTTGAAGTTCTTATTCCATTTGTGCCTGCTGGAAGGGGTACTCCATCACCTCTGCATTCTGTCAGAATTTAGGGTGAAACACAAAAGCAACAAGAGATGTTACAACTTCTCATTTGAGTGAATAGCTTTTCTCAGCTATTTTAAGAAACATTAAGTTGTGGAAATCGTCCTTACCAAGTCAAACTTTGAGTATGTGGAGGTTTTCACATCTCTTAACATTTATACCAGTGATCCTGCTTTTAGTCCCACCATATGGATGTATAATTAAAGAGTATTCTCACATAATTTTGTAAGAAATTTCAATACAGACATACTCAAAAGATGTAAAACCACAATCAAATGCCATTTTTCACATAGTGATGAAAGTAAAAAAATTCATAACACTTGATAGGGAAGGACATGGTATATTTTGTTGTGGGGTCATAAATACAACATTGGGGGTTGATGGGGTGTCTTATCAATATCTAAAATACCCAGCCCTATGTGACTGAATAGTTCTGTTTTTGGGTACCAGAGATACCCTATAGATAAGAGCCCACTAATGTGTTTTTCTCAAATAAAAGACTATACGGCAATTAAAAAAAACAAGTACAGCTCTCATGAAAATTTTATTGAACTAAAATAAAAGTCTCAAAAAGTTGTTATTGTGCAGAAAAGAACTAACCCTTAGAGAGACTGCTATTCTTAGACCTGCTTGCAGTGAGTGGTTTCTGGAAACATGGATTTTGGGAGCATTCCCAATATTCTTTGACAAGAATGGTGTGCTCTGTCTCAGCTATCCAATGTGATTTAACACTGCTTGCTTTCTGAAAGTGTGTAATTTTAGTAGATACCAGTCAGAGGATGTCTTTGTGACCATGTCCCATTAAAAACCCTGGGAATGGAATTTCAAATGTGCTTCCCTGAAAGATATTTCACATATGTTGTCACAGTTGACTACTGCAGGAATTAAGCACATCCCACATGACTGGAAAATAATTTTTGGAAGCTAGTACCTGGTTTCTACCATACTTCGCCTATGTGACTTTTTTCCTTTGCCAATTTTGCTTTGTATTCTTGCGTTGAATAAATCAGCCTTAAATATGGCTATGCTGAGTCCTAGGAGTGTTCCTGCTTCATCATTGGACCTGGGGGCTGGTCTCAGGGACCACTAAATCAGTTCCTTATGCTGTTCATATAATGTAAAATGCATAAGAATATGAATTTGTGAGTATATGATTTTGTGTGTATGTGTTGTGTAACTATTTCAATCTGGATAGTTTCATCATTGGTGGTAGCAGACAAAGAATAGTGGAGCCCTTGCCATTATCTTTGTAGAACTTTTAATAACAAACAGCAAAGAAACAGCCACCTAAGGTTGTCAAGTTCGCTCTCCTTTCTCCTCACATGTTATCTCCACTTGTGCTCTCTTTGTAACGAGACCCTTTAGGCCTTGCCGCCTAGGCACAGGTGTGCCCACCTACACACGTACACCCACTGGGCCAAATGTGTACAATAATGGGCAAGATGCAACAACACAGGTGCTGGTCATAGATGCCAGTCACGGAAGGACAAAAGCAGGGTTTTCACACATCAAAAACGGGTAACAAGTGGTGATGTGGATGTGGAGAGAAAGGAACACTCTTACACTGCTGGTGGGAATGTAAGCTGGTCCAGCCACTATGGAAACGATGTGGAGAACCCTCGAACTAATGAAAATGTAACTACCACTTGACCCAACAATCGCTCTTCTGGGAATCTACCCAAAGGAGACCTCAGTGTGGGTACAAAGGGACACCTGTAGTCGGATGTTTATTGCAGCACTATTTATAATTGCTAGGACATGGAAACACAGCCCAAATGCCCCAAGACAGATGACTGGATGAAAAAGATGTGGTATATATACACAATACAATATTACTCATCAATTAAAAATAACAAATTTGATGAATTCATGATAACATGGATGTACCTAGAAGAAATCCTATTAGCAGAAACAAGTCAGAAAGAAAAAGAAACCAAATGGTTTCACTAATATACGAGACATAGGAAAAACACGCAAAAGGACAGGAGGAAAAGTCCAAACAAGCTAACAACCAAACTATAACACACAACTGGGGCAGGGGTGGGGAGGGGAGATGGGAGGGAATGGTCAGGGAGGGAAGGTGGTGGATGTTCCCTGGGGAATACAAAGATGTGAAACATACATAAATTTAAAAAGTGAACTATTAAAGGGTTTTCAGGAAAACTCATTTATTCTAGATTATTAAAATCTGGAATAATACATACTAAACTCATAGTGGTTAATGCTGGTTAATAAGCCGGGTCTGGTAAAAATTACCTAATTTCTTTTGTTCTATCTGGCATGCTATAATTTATTTACTTCTTTTAAGGAAAATATACTCATGTAATACTTAGGTGGTAAAAGACTGTTTTAGAGTCTATTTCAAGTTATAAAACTTTAGAACTTGTAGGGAATTTAGAGTTCAACTAGTCCTATCTGTTGCCTCAAATCAGATAATTTGCAGCTGGGACAACTTCCAATTGAAAATGCTTCTCTAATCTGTCACTGCTTGGAAGGTACTGAGGGCAGAAAAAAATTTTTTTATTCCTTGTGGTTACTGCAAAGATTAAGAAGGTCTTGTTATATATCATAGTTTCATAGCAGCTTATGTCAAAGTTCATTGAATTATCAGTGTCATATTTCCACGTGTAACAAAGCTCTACTAGAAAAAAACAGATAAGAATTGGACTATTGTTCTTTGAAAAGTATAGTTAGTAAGAGATCATGCCATTGAACCATACCACTCTACTTTTTTCTTCTCTGTTAAAATGCTAACATATTAAGTAATAAGATTTTTTTTAGATGGCTGAGAATTTATAAAAAAGATTTATAAGCTGTTACTACTTTTGAAATAACTCACAAATCAGAACTTTCTAAAACTAACTCCAGAATTTCTATATTGCTACTAGTATATCCAAACAACTAGCTACAACCAGCAGTATTATTAAAAAAAAAAAAAAAAGAAAACCACTGATTAATACAACATGGGTTAGTGTCAAAGCCAGTATGCTAAATAAAGGACTCAAAAATGGACAGTTGTCTGTTTCCATTTATATGACATTCTAGAACAAGCAAAGCTATTATGTGATCATTGAAAATAAATTACTATTTTTCTGGGCATGGAGGAAGATTTAGTGGAAGGAAGCAGAAGGAAACATCACTGATGGTAGAGATGTTCAGAATAGTCTCAATTGGCCATTTAAGTTTTTGTTGTTTTTTGGTTTTGGTTTTGTTTTTTGAGACCAGGTCTCGGTATGTTGCCCAGGGTAGTCTCAAACCTGAGAACTCAAGCAATCCCTGGCCTCTTGCCTCCCAGCGTTTGGAATACAGGCACATGCCACCATGCCCAACTGGCCATTTAAGTTTAATAGGAAAAGACTGGTTAATGATAATAATACATTGTAAAACCTTCAGATGGAAAGGAGAATGTTTTGGGGACTATGTGTGTGGCAATTATAAGTTACTTGCTTTTAAAATTAGTATTTTTTAATGAAAACAAGTTGGCCTAAAATCTGTCACAGAATTTAAAGACCCATTAAAACAAAGTTTATTTTAATAAGGGGAAAAATCTTATTAATGTCTAAGGTGTCTTGTTAAGGTGGTTTCAATATATTAAAACAAAACAAAAAAACAGTCTTTGATAACCCTTTTGTGATATTGAAGATTCCTGTGGAGTATCGTCTTTGTGTGTGATAGTACCGTACAACTTTGGAGTTAGATTAAATGTGACACATAATGATGTAATGTGTGTACTCAACAAACTCACAGGCATGGAAGTGAACATGCTACAGTTCCAAACTTGATAATTTCCAATTGTGTCAATGTTCGTGGGTGAGAAGCAAACAAATTAAGCTACCTCACAAGGGAAAAGCTGATATTTAAACCTGCCACTGCCAGGCTGTCCACCCTCATGCCAGCAGTAGACCAGGTAAACCAAATTAGGATTTATTAACAAGAGGAGCAAGAGTCACCAAGGCTACCATGAGCCCTGAGCCATTAAATTCTCTTTTGAGTTAGATTTCCACAGCAAAACTAAATGATTCCAGATCCATATGATAAAGTTTCAATAGGGTTATTTCTTAGTGGTAGCATTTCAGGATAGGTAAGAGAACATCATTGCCTGCCTGATTGAATTTCCACAATACTCGTGAAACTTGCACATTTATAGTACAGTCTTTCTAAGAATATGGAATTCTGGTTGCTGTACCCCAAGAGAACAGAAGAAGAAAAAAGTTCAATAGAAGCTGAAATCAACAAGGGAACACATTTACTCCACCCTCAGACTAAATATGACTCTTTGGGGTTTTTATTTTTTGTTTGGCTTTGTTTTGTTTTTCACATCTAAAGTGGCCTTCAAGGTTTACTTTCATATGAATATAAATTTGGAAACACGGTAAGTCAATATATCATTTTCCCTGTGACCAGCTCCTTTTTAGACCACTAAAAACTCCAATGTCTGAGGACTGCTTTTCTTCTTTATGTTCTTCCCTTTACTGTTCCATTATCTGTAAGCTCTCAATTATACTGCAGATGACATAGACTTTTGGCTTGCCTACAAATCCAATGGTCATTTACAGAACATATGTTCTATAAAAACCACATATTCTTCTAGGGTGTGGTGAGAAGGATAAGCTACAACTCACATGACAATGTTTAGTTCATAGTCCAGTGCACTCCCAACAGCTGCCTAGTTTAAAACAGAACAGCAATTCCAAGACTGTCTCCTAAATCCTCATCCCAGAAATCATTTTTTTATTTAGTAAGCCATTCATAAGTCAAGTATTTGAAAATCCATGAGAAGTTAGATCTTTTAAAAGCAATGAGGAGTGATCATGATTAACTTTTTCCTTTTTTTGAATCTCAATGTTAGTTCATCAATATAGCAAGACCTGTGAGAAAATAACCAGAGATTTTGGTAACCAGTCCATTAATCTTTCTATTTATCACTGCCCACTTCTTGCAAGGTCAACTCTTCCACTTTTTTTAAACAGAAGATGTATCCCTTCCCAAAGGCAAATTAATGTAAAATTCTTAATTGGGAAAAAAAACACACAGACATGCAAATGTAAAATACCAAAATACCATAGATCAAAAGTATGATGTACAAGCAACTCCTGCAGCTCATCAGAAATCATTTTGTTCTAAAAGGTAAAATTTTTCTCTCATCCTTTTTAGTTAACAGCAAATAATTTTAGAATCTATTTTTATCAGTGTCATAGACTTTATAATATAAAAAACAATGATAATCTTGAGTTGTCTTGAATACTACGTGAGCACCTTATATGAATAAGGATTTGTAAATAATAGAAAAACTATCAAATCCATTGATCCCAGACATCAGGTTTTACCTTCAGGAAAATATTATTAAGGGAGATTTTCCAGCAGGCCTGGGTAATAAAGGAAGAAGGAAATAGAAAAACCTCACAGGAGTTGAACAAAATGGGCCATAAAATGAACAGTTGTACCCTCTAGGTTAAATCGGTTTGGGAACCTTCAGAAAGTGTTGTTTCCTCAGTATATACAGATGGCTCCAAAAGCCTGAAGCGTTCATTTAGGGCTGGAATTGCCCTGAGCATATTATACATCCGTAAACGCAGTCTCGGTGGGGTCAGGGTCGGTGGCTTCAACTTCACTCTCTGAGCAGTTGACAACACCCACGTCAACACTTTCAGAGCTTCACTCTGGAAGATTTTTGTTCTGACAGTGTGGAGGATAAAAATTTGCAACCCCTGACAGAGATAATAAAAATGTAATGTTAGATAAGTGTTGCACTACAGAATCAGACAAAAGATTATATCTTTCCCTGCCTTGCATCATGTACAGTAACTCCTTCAATTGAACAGGCCAGCCTATTTTTGCACTATTTTTGTCTAAGAGAATTGAAGCAATGTTCTTATACATAAGTGGTGCATATATGTAATAAAGTTAGAACTGTGTTCATGCCCCAATTTGCTGCAAGTGGCCATGTAATTGAGAGATTTTTTTCCCCTCTACCAATTCTGATACTACCAATTCTGACATAAATAGGGTGACCAACAATTTAACTCTGATATAAAATAACCTGTCGTTAGAGTCTACCCCACAGGTTAAAGTTGCACAGTACCACAAACTGTCCTCATTTCCAATTACAAGTATTGGGTCCCCATATTACTCATACTTCTGAAGAACTTGACTACAAAATGAGGGATTTCCACAACCTAGCTCCCCCTTCAGATTTAATTATTTGCCAAAATAATTCACAAAACTCTTAGAATTAACTGTTTATTAGAACTCGGTTTGTAATAGCTTTATAATAAGTCTATTGTAATAGGTTAATTACAATTCAGGTTGTAATAGCTAGATAAAAGAGATGATAGAGCAAGTAATAAGTTGGAAAGGCTACCTCTGAAATACACACACATATACACACAGAGACACGCACAGAGAGGAATAATATTCAGCCATGACAAAGGAATTTTTTCCATCTGTTAAGATGTAGGTGATCCTTGAGGGTATTACGGTAAGTGAAATAAGTCAGAGAAAGACAAATACAGCATATCACTTATGTGTAGAATCTTTTTCTTAAAGTCAACTTTATAGAGAGAATAGAATGGAGGTGATTGCCAGGAGCTGGGGGAGGTGTGTAATGGAGTGAAATAAGAAAAATGCAACTTTGCATTATAACAAGTTATAAGGGTTTCATGTACATTATCACTGATAGTACAGCAGTATATACTTGAAAATCACTAAGCAGTTAGAATGCTCTCATCACACAAAAAAAGTGATAACTATGTGAGGTGATGAACATGTTAATTACTTTTATCGTATGATTCACATCCTGTGAGGGCAAATCAGCATGTTGTACATTTTAAATACATACAATTATATTTGTCAATTATTCCAAATTATTACTCAATAAAATCTTATAAAGGATGGGATGAATAGCATTAAATTTTTAAAAAAGAAAGGAAAAATTTAGCCAACCCATGGGCATTCAAGCTCCAGCAAAAAATGCAGCATTGTCAAATACACCAAGTATGAGGACTAGCTGCCATGAACCTGCTACATGGGAAAAAATAAAAGGTTTTCCCAAGTTAGTGGCTTAACAAAATCTCATCTCCTCAGAGAAGAGAAAATAGCATGGTCCAACCCTATTACAATTATATGCTAGAATCTTCCTGTCTAGAATGTAGAAAGACATAGCAGAATCTTTTAAAAAATATGAAAACATATAAAAAATTCATAAAACTTTATCTGCCCTCAAATTGTATGAAAAAGAGTATCTCAAAGGAAACCAAGCATCTAATTTTGGGGTATTTTAAAGGCACAAAACTTTGGTGCAAAGTGTTATCTCCATCACTGTACAGTCTACTACTTTCAGACTAAAGCATACCATACCTGAGTACTATTGAAAAGGCAAAATATGTAGCTGAAGACGGGCACTCTATTATTTTCAAACATCATTAAATATGCCATAATCCAGGTAATTCCAAAAATGACTGCAATAGATAACGTGCTAAGAATCTTCTTAAAGGATGAAAACTTTTTTGTGCTAGGTAACAGAAAACAAGAAGGAAGATAAGTTCATTTAAGTTTTTGTTGAGATTACTGTTACTACCCTCTCCCCCACATTGCAAATACACAATAAATGGCCCATATATTCTGTATATTTAACAGTATTTTGCCTCAGGTGGAAAATGGGGTTAGGTCTATGTCATTCTGAATAAAGGTTTATTCCACAAGCTCTATTAAGCTATATAGTGATGCTTGCTTTCATACTCAGCTATAAACAGTTTCCTAAATACTGTTGCAGGCAAATTTCACAAAGCATCAACTTTTCCTTTGGAATGGCATTTTATCTTAGTGATTATTAGTATTACTGTATCAGTCAGAAAATTAATTTTGGGGGCAAACATGATCTTCCCCTACTGTAGGTTAATGTAGCATAGAAAGTTATTAAAGTGCAGAGAGGTGGGAAAAAATAAAAATAAAGTGCAGAGAATCTTAGCTTGCCCATGTGATTTTCTTTGACCAGCAGAACATTCATTACTACACAAGGAGAGGCTTGAAATCTTTTTTGTTTTCTCATTACTCTCTGCAATCCTTAGATAACTTAGATATGTTCAGAAGCCTGGAGAGGCTAGATGGAGAATGGGTGACTACATGGTGCAAAGATGAGCTTTCCCAACTGAGCAGTTAAATCATCCATCCACATTTAAGCCAGTACAACCACCTGGCCAATTCTGATGTTCATAACAAATATTAAATATTTATCTTTAACTTTTGTGGTGGTTTGTTTTGCAGCAAAACAAGAAATGAATAAAATAACTCATGCTTATTAGATAATTTGTTGAACAATCAAATTATAACCTGTTTTTCATTATAGCTAAGACAATTTAAAACGAGCTATCAGCAAAATAATCAGAAATAGAAATTTGTTGGATGTCTACGGTCAAAAGAATGTTGTTTTATGTAAAGGATATATAACCTATTTTACAAATAGGTTAAGAAGACTTCATCAAGATTCTTCTGTGTGTCTAATAAAACATAGGTTTGAATACCTATTGCTGGTCCCTCGATATGAACCATCATTCATCTAGGAAAGATGACAGATGCCACTCTTGATACATAAAGTACATGTGGAAGACTATATTCCCATTAAGAGAATTGTTTTCAGTCACCTGTTTATACCAAATGGAGTCATTCAATGATCAACAAAGGCTGCAGATGTGCTAAGCATAGATTGAGTTAGGTTAAACAGAGTCTTGTAGAATTAAATCTGAATTCACAATCACATTAGCACTATAATTCTAATCAATTCATGCTGTGAAATAATAGAGTGAATGCATGCATTAGATAATTTCTGTTCTTTGTCTCTTCAACTGAAAGCTCTTCCTATCTGTCAGGAATGATAAGAATGCTTACTGGAATTAGAAAAATTATAAAGAGAAGCAATCCACAAGGAAACTGATAACCAGAGAGCAAATACTGTATCTGTAAAGAATGTTGCCTCAATGTAGAGATATTATCTAAATTTTTTAAAAAGAAAATATAGTTTTAAGCAAACTCTCCTGATTTTTAATGTTTGCAAATTAATTTAAAAAGGGCTGGGCACGGTGGCTCGTGTCTGTAAGCTTCAGCCTATGAAGCGGCCGGGGCTAGGGATCGCGGTTCCAGTCCCGCCTGGGGCCCATAGTGAGACCTAGTTCCAAAAAAATAGCTGGACGTGGTGGCGCGTGCCTGTAATCCCAGCTACCTGGGAAGCGGAGGCTGGGGATAGCTTGAGTCTGTGGTACCCCGGGCAATGAGAGCCTGCGGTTCCACGGGCAAAAATAGCGAGACCTAATCTCAAAAAAAAAAAAATAATTAATTTAAAAAGCCAGTCATTGTGTGAGTCAAGTAACACATGGAAAATACAGCCTAAAACTACCAGTTTATAAAATAAAAACACAGTTACCAGCATCTTCTCACAACACTCATTTCTTTAATTATTCATATCTTATGTCTTCATTCAGTATTGAAGATTGGAGAACTTTTTTCTTGTTTTTGTTTAGTTTTCAGTTGGATTTATTAGTACAAAAGTGTATTATTTGGTTCAGTAGGCATACAGTGTAGTAAGATGCTAAAAGATGACACAATTTCTGAGACAACATTATTAGAAAATCTCATAATTGTCCATTGCTACATTGTCCAGCATCTGGAAACTCTAGAGACTGTGGAAGTTATTCTACTATATTGAATACCAGATGAGTTATCCCTGACAGTTTCCCATTCATTAGGAATCTCACCTCGTCAGATTCTGGTTGTTCTTCCAAAACACTTTGACTGTGATGATAATAAATATAATAACATTGCTGATGAGGATAATGGTCACAGGCATGAAGAATGACCACAACAATGGACTTCTTGCAATGTTGCCGCCTATAGAAGTCTCAAGCCAGCAGCTATGGAGAGAAAAGACATTATTTCAACATTGAAACTCCCTATGCTATTAACATTATTGACATTCACTCAATTGAAAGCCCTGCTAAAAGTCAATATCCCTTTGTCTCTTATATATTTGAGATTACATTCAAGAATTCAACCCACTAGAAAATAAAATGTGCTGGTTGCGTCACATTTCTCTATCAAACAGAAGGGGCTAATAAAAAATAAAAGGGTTTTTGAGTCAGACAGTCCTGAATTTATAATAAATATGATTCTGTCACTAGGTGTCTAACTTTAGTCAAAAAAAAATTTTTTTTTAAACATTGTACATCCAGGTAGCTTCAAATTTAAAAAGCACAAAGTATCATAGAGAGATAAGATCCTCAGGATAAAGACAAAACTTGCAAGCAAACCACAGATCTGAGGCATATAGCAGGGTGAAGGAAGAGCAGAAGGGACTGTGGTGATGGATAATGGGTGCTATGGTGGTGGGAGAACTATAGGGAACTAAACCTGAGAGGAGAAATTAAATAGAGTATAAGAATGAACATCAATATATGGAAATAAATATAAAAAATAATTCATGTAATACTTAACCCAGAAAAGAAAAGAGAGATCCAAGCTAGAAATTCAGTTTCTATTTCCAGTGGTAATTATTGTTTCCTGTGAATTATTCAATATTTAAGTTATACATACACCAGCATAAGCTAGAAATCAATCTGAACAATCTAGAAGGAATTCGGATGATGTTCACATCTCTGTAATGAATTTAAAAAATCAAAAGGGGTACCAATGTTAGAGGGGGCTGTGGTGAAATTGGGAGGCTGTGGCCCCCAGTAGTAGTGGTGCTGCCATTTAGAATGGCAGCCATTGTTGTCCTGGTGGTCAGAGACTTGGAGAAAAGAAGCCAAGTCTTCCCCTCCCCTCCCCCCCCCATAGGATTAGTATCACAAGATTAGGGAGAATAAGGGGACAAAACACAGAGAGGAGAGAGAAAGGAGGGAAAATTGAGAGAGAGAGAGAGAGAGAGGGAGAGAGGGAGAGAGGGAGAGGGAGAGAGGGAGAGAGAGAGAGGGAGAGAGTGCAGAGGAGAAGCAGGAGCTTCCAGTTTCCTGGTGCGGGAGCAGGCAGTGTTCAGGCCCTAGCCTTGGCTCTGGCCTGAGGAGCCAGGGAAGCATGTTGGAGAAACTTGTGACTTGTATAAGTAGTCTTGAAAATCTGATGGTTGAGAACTTGATTTAACTTTGAAACAAAGCTTGGAAATTGTCTGGAGACCTGGTGAAGCTTGCTGTGTTGGTATTATAGTTGTAAGACATCTGAAGTGCTTGCTACTGCTGAATCGAGTGAGTTTTGCTGATTCTGGGCCACTTTCGAATTGGAGCTGAAAGAATGCTGAAGCTGTGACTTTTGGGGGAGAATTGACAATGCCATCTTGTGACAACACCATCTTGGCTTCTAGCTTGGAGTGAGTGGAGCTGTGTCTTTGAAGAAGGCAGGGCTGCGTCATCTTGGCTCCTTCATCTGCCTTAAGGTGGGGTAGCTGCCATTTTGTGGACATACATGGCTGAAGCAGCCATATGCAGTGTGATAAGATTACCAAAGGGGTTCCCTTCTACCCCTCAATGACTCTTGTATAATTTATCTTTTAATCAGTAAATTTGTTTTTGCCTCCCTCTTAAGGTTTATGTGGTCTTGCTACTACATGCGTGGGTTGGGACAAATCTGGTGTGTGGCTGGCTTTAAAAGGCCAGCTCCTTCCCTTTGTAAATTTGGTTAAGCACCCCATTTTGCTTGTTTTGTCACCTAATTTCACCACCAACCTCATTAATAGATAGAATAGGTCCATGTCTAAATAAAACTGTGAGAGTTAATTGTTTATCTTCAGGATTTCAGGCTTCCCTTTCTTTTCACCTATAACTATCACAAGCCTCCTGCTGTTCTCTCTCTGGCAATCCCCACAACACAAGAAATAGGAAGACACCTGCATAAGAAGTTAAGGCAATCATGATGAGAAATACTTTCTAAAACTCTTCTGGTGACTAAGCAAGTGGCCATCAAAAGTTATAAACAAAAGATGTGAACACACTGCATATTCAAGTCTAGAGAAGCACAGTTTTAAAGGGGGGGGGGGAGGATAAAGAAAATAAACATCAATACTCTACTGATTAAAGGCAGATTTGTGAATTATGAAACAATTGGACAAATATTTTATCTGAGTCTTCAGTTGTTAATGAAAGGTCAGATTGGGTGCACTGGGAGCCTCCACCTATAAGAGGATTATGGATACCACCCAACCCAGTCTTACCTTATCCACCTGCTAACCTTGCCCAGCACACTAGCAAAACCCACCCTCCATGTCCCTGCCTCTATAAAAGCAGACACTAACTCCACATTGGTGTGACTTCACTATCCCCCTACCATGGGTTAGTAGACCTCGCCCCGGAGCTCAGGGCAATAAACTCTTCTTAATTCTACTTGGCCTGGCTCCTGTTTCTCTCTTTTCTCACTGCCTTTCATATTTCTTCACCAGCTGGGCATGGTGGCTCATGCCTGTAAGCTTCAGCCTATGAAGCGGCCAGGGCTAGGGATCGCGGTTCGAGTCCCGCCTGGGGCACATAGTGAGACCTAGTTCCAAAAAAATAGCAGGGCGTGGTGGTGTGCGCCTGTAATCCCAGCTACCTGGGAAGCTGAGGCTGGGGATTGCTTGAGTCCGTGGTACCCCGGGCAACAAGAGCCTGCGGTTCCACGGGCAAAAATAGCGAGACCTAGTCTCCAAAAAAAAAAAAAACAAAAAAACATTTCTTCACCATCCTTTCATATTACTGACTCCTGTTTCCCTCCTTTCTCACCGTCCTTCCAGTTAAACTTCAGACAATATAGCTGAACCACAGACCTGTGTGTGTGCACACAGACACAAATATCTACACAGTTCCTCAGTTACCTCACAAAGACAGAGAGACCCGGAAGGAAAGAATTGACAATACACCAGTGTCTTCTAGGAGGGGACTCCTTTCCATCCTCCCTATTCTTTGTACTACTTGGAGAGAAAATTGTGTGCTAATTCTCAAAATATCATTTCCCTTCATTATTTTTCATTAAATCACTCAGATTTTGAGAAACAGATTACTGAGGAAAGAGATAGATCCTATAGTGACACTAACTAGTAGCTATGGAGTGGAATTTCAAAAATTAAGGTGACAAAGTTATGCTCGGAGTTAAATTTGACAGTGTGGAAAGCATTATAGGTGGGGTTCAGATAAAATATTCAATTCCTTAGTCATCTGCCATGAAATATACCACCTCAAAGACAGCTTGGTTAGTATATATAGCATACACTTGAAAAAAATTCCCCATGTGCATTAGGAATTCCCGAGATGTTCTCAGAAACCTTCAGTCTTTCAGGAAAGTCTGAAACAAAAAAATGATTGGAAGTCCAGAGAGGGGGGTAGACATTAAAGAAGGGTGTGGCCTGCCTGGAAGTCACTCCTTAATTGGCAGAGATAACACTCTTGGAAAGAGAATGGAGGAAAACCCAAAATAAACCCTCGTCTTTCTAAATATAGCCTAAAGAAAGGTGATCCTGATGCTCCTGTGTGGGCAGAGAGCAGGGGGAAAAGGTTCAAATTGAGGCAGATACTCATTAAACATACTTTCCTTTCTTCCCAAATTCTATTATGATCAGTTGCTTTGTGCCTTTCCTGACATCTAACACTATACTCTGAAAAGACTCAGCTCAAGTATTTATAGCTCACTGTCAACAACTTTAAGACTTTAAGTAGGTGTCTTTCTCCCAGAGACTTTTACAGTGGTCATTCAAGACCTGTGCCTGGATTATTGCTCTCATGAGATTTGGCATTTTATCCATGATCTCGTATTGCGGAATTAAAATGAAAAATTCATTTAAATATATTCAATGATAATTAAATGAAGAAAATAGCTCCTGAACTATTAGGCTTCTAAAATAAAGTCAGACAGCTAGAGTTCCATATTCCACAGATGGGCAGGGTCACCCTGAAAATAGGTAAGCACCTGGATACCACAAAGAACTGTGATGTCCATTGGAATATCTCATGAGATCTGATGTCTTAATGTTACAAGTCACTATGGTCACAAAATAACAAAAATTTAAAAGTATATATTACTAATACAAGTAAGGATATAGGATAGTAGACAACCTCACTTTTACTACTGATGAAACTAAAAACTAATAAGCCCTTTCTAGGCTGGTTAGAAAAAATAATAGTTTTGACTCAATATGTTAGGGGAGCTGTGATGAAATGGGGGGGAGGCTGTAGTCCCCAGTACTGGTGGTACTGCATTGAAACTGCAGTTTCCTGTTCATTGGTGTGCTGAGATTTGGAGAAGGGAGGTTAAGCCTTCTTGTGATGGGATGAAGAGATTAGGGAGGAGACTGAGAAAAAAACATGTGGAGAGGAGAAAAAGGTCAAGAGCAGCTTGGAGAGATCAGAGAGGCTAGAAGCCTCAGAGCTGCTTCGGCCATGTGCTGGAGCAGGACAGAGAAAGGAGTCACACTAGTGGGCTTCCTCTTGGCCCAGGCTGAGGAGCCTGGGGAAGCAGGTTGGAGAGACTTGTGCAGGCTGACCTGAAAATTTGGTTTAACTTTGAAACTGCAAAGTTTGAAAATTGTCTGGACACCTGAAGAGGCTTCCTGTGTTGCTGCTTCATAGTGAGATGTCTGAAGTGGTTGCTGTTTTGTACCAAGTGAGTCTTGCTGATTCTAGGCCACTTTAGAGTTGGAGCTGAAAGAATGCTGGAGCTGTACCTTTTGGAGAAGAATTGACAAAACCATCCTAGCTTTCCTTGTTGGATTTGAATCTCCTGCTTCTGAAGAAGGATCGACGGTGCCATCTTGAGATGGTGCCATCTTGGCTTCTTCTAGCTTCAAGTGAGTGGAGTTGTGTCTTTGAAGGAGCAATAGTGCCATCTTGGCTCCTTCATCTGGCTTGAGGTGGGGCAGCCGTTCATTTTGGGGACACACATGGCTACTACAGCCATGCACTCTTTGGACTGGAGACTGGATTGTGTAGTAAGATTACTAAAGGGGTTTCCTTGTACCTCTCTGTGACTTTTGTTTTTTTTTTGTCTTTTCATAAGTAAAACTGTTTTGTCTCCTCGTAATATTTATGTGGCCTTGCTACTGTATGTGCAGGCTGGGAAGAACCTGGTGTGTGACTGGCTTAAAAAGAGCCAACTGTTCCTCTTGTTAAGTTTATTTAAGCACCCCATTTTGCCTGTTTTCTTACCCAATTTTAAGTAGATGTCAATAAGATTGAAATAATAAATGAATTATTAGAGTTTTCAAAATTATATAAACTTGGCAAGTAATTGTAATTATAGTTTGTAAACTTTGTATGTTTGTAAAATGTATTACCTTTAATAACATTAATTTGAAAATTAATGTTAAACTGTATTTAATTTTTATTTAACTCCATTTAAACCACGAGGCATCAATAGAGGTGCTATCTACAAATTCTTCATAAAGATAAAATAGGAGGAAATTGTAAAATATATTTTTTAATTACTGTACATATTATTATAAATTTCCAATCACTTTTAATTGAATACAAGGAATTTAATATTTACCTAAGCTACAAACCCTAAATATAAAACCTTTGTGTTAAAATTTGAAATTTTACTAATACTATCAAAAGTAACTAAGATTTATAAAATATATTAAAATATAAACCATATTAATAAAAGTAATGTATTTAAAATAAAATGTGTTCTCTGAAAATTTGAAATACTCATTTAATATAACATTTATAAAATGAGATATATACAGTGATACCTGGACTTAACATTACTGAATAGTTTCACTGTTTTGTCAAAGAAATGAACACTTAAAAAAAATAAACTCACATTTCCTCTTGCCGGTAGTTTAAATCCCACCGTGATTTCTCCTCAGACAGAGCATAAGTAATTCCCACTGTCATAGCCACCACTACAGCTGGGATACCTATGTGATAAAAAGAGACAAAGAATTAATAATTTACCCAAGACTGGAATTATAAAAGATCATGAATGAATTATGCATCTGACCCTTTTCAAGGTGCATTGTTCTTTCCACTACTGACTATGCCAAATATCTTATAGACACTGTTCAACAATGGACATCATTTTTCTGTGTTTTCCTTTCTATTTTAGAGTTGGCTCTCACACTGAAGCCATAACCCCAATATGGGCAGTGTCATTTGTTCATAAAATTAAGCATTGCTACCGTTAGCTGTGTCTGAAAAACATAGAGGTTAAGATGGCCTAAACCAGGTAAGAGTACTTCCTTCTTTTACTTTGTTGCAAATCTTGAGCAGCCCTGGTGAATAAGTGAAACTAAACTAGCACCCCCCCCACCCCCCCACCCCTGGCTAGTTTCAAGGATGGGTGGGGAAGAGAAAATGAATCACTAGGAGGGTGTGTGAGGGGGAAATTGGAGCCTTTGGTTTTCAGGAGGGTAGGGGGAGCAAGAGAAAGGAGAGAAAAAGAAAGGAGCAGAGACTGAGACAGAGACTTTTGGGAAAGGAGACACATGAGAATGGCAGGCAGGTAAAGAGGAGCTGGAGTGACTAGGCTGTGCAGAAGCACCCTGGAAGAGTGATCTGGTGGTGGTGAGGACTCATGGTGGGAAAGTGGCCAGCAAAAGAGTAGCCAGTATGGAGTTGGATGCCAAAGTGGCAGGCCAGGGGAGACCAAGGGCTGCTGAGGGCAGACCTCATGAATATGGTCAGATGCCACTGAAGGCAGGCCTGGTAAAGGAAAAAAGTTTGAAGAAGCTTGGAGAAGCTAAGCAGCTCAGAACACTGGACAGAGAAAAAACAAAGAAGATGGAAAAGAAAGACTGAATTTTGCAGAGTGCCTACCTCAGGTTTGGAGGGGTATAGGGGTGTGGCAAGAATTTCAAAGAATTTGGGCAGCAGAAATCGCATTTTAAAAGTGCCCCCTTCTTTTTCTTTGGCTTGTTGGTTAGAGGATTCTGCCCTATTTTGACCCAATATCAATACCAGTGTCATGCTAGCTCTGATTTCTTAATTACTTTTACCACAGTTTCCATTCTTTTAAGGTTTAAATTTCTCCTTCGCTTGAATAAATTTGGATTTAAACATCACTAAAACAATTCTCTTTTGTTGAAGCTCCATAAATATTTCAAAATATTTTTCTTATGTCTTTTTTGAAGAGTTTCGTTTAAAGTAGCTAGGAAGTTAATCTTCCTAGCATTTGTAGCATAAGACCTCAAATCAAAAAATGTTTTAGAAATGTCAAAGATGATGCTAAAGATAATGTTAAAAAAATGTTCAAGAGATGTTGAAGAAACTCAACATCATAAAGCTAGCTTGTGGGTACTCTTATAGTACAGGATAGCTACCATAATTATGTCTTTCTCCTTCCCAGAAATATGTTAGTCAGAAGACATTCTTGGTGATTGCTGGATTTTCCATGTACTGTTACATCTTCAAGAGAAGCTTGTTTAAATTAAAATCCTGAGTAAATGGAGAAGCAAACACTTACCCCATCCAATTAAAGAGACAAGGAGAATGAAACATCGAGGAAAAGGTCTCATGGTCCGAATGAGAAGGAAATAGAGCTGCATGGCACTGAGTCCCGTCCAGGTCAATGTTGTCAGCAGAAAGTAGTGCAGTAAGGCTGCAACAACAGTGCACGTGGGGTTTTCCCAGGGGCGCTCATTGTCTGATAGAGGCACTGTGTTTTCCTCATTGTCCTTATTCTCATTCCCTTCATTCTTCAAGTCCTTGTTGGAGTTTTCAATTCCAAACACAAAGAGGAGGTTGAAAATCAGCATTGAAGAACACAGACTGACCAAAACCCAGGTTACAGAGCTTTTCCTGACATTCCTGAAAGTAAAGTAAGTAAATATCAAATGAACAAGCAAAGGAAAGGCAAAAAAGTAACTCCAATGAAATTGTGAGGGGACAAAGAAATATTATTACTCAACATAAATTCAGCTCATCGCCTAGGACCAAGTGGCCAAAGTACCTTCAATAGGGAGGCTGTGGTGAAATTGCGAGGCTGTGGCCCCCAATATTGGTGGTGCTGCCTTAGAATAGCAGCCACTGTGCCTTGGTGGGTGGAGACTTGGGGAAGGAAGGCCAAGCCTTCTCATGATGGCTTGGGGATTTAAGTAAAGGGGATTTAAGACAGACATAGGAAGAAAAGATGTGGAGAAAAGGCTGCAGAGTGGAGGAGCAGGGAGGCTGGAGGCCTCCAAGTTGCCTCAGCCCTTTGTGGCTGCAGGGCCCTAGTCTGGGCCAATGAGGAGCCCAGGGAAGCATATTGGAGAAGTCTGTAACTTGTATAAGTGGACTTGGAAAGTTGGTACTTGAGAACTTGGTTTAACTTTGAAACTGAAGTTTGGAAATTGTCTGGAGAGCTGAAGAGAATTTGCTGTGTTGCTGTTTTCATCATGAGAAGTCTGAAGTGGTTGCTGCTATCTGGGTCACTTCAGAGACGAAGCTGAATGATGCTGGAGCTGTACCTTTTGGAAAAGAATTGATGACACCATCCTGGTTTTCTTTGTTGGATTTGAACCTCCTGATTTTGAAGAAAGATCAACAGTACCATGCTGGCTTCTTCTGCCTTGAGGTGAATAGCTATGCCTTTGAAAGAAGGCATGATGGTGTCTTCTTGGCTTCTTCACCTGGCTTGAGGTGAGATGGCTGTCATCTTGTGGAAGCACATGGCTGAAGTCCACATGTAGTCTTTTGGACTAGAGACTGGACTGGTTAGTAAGATTACCAAAGGGGTTTGAACTAGTTGGTAAGATAATCAAAGGAGTTCCTTGTACTCTCAGTGACTTTTGTTTGTTTTCTTCTTTTAAAGAGTAAATCTGTTTTTGCCTCCTCTTAAGCTTTATGTCATCTTGCTACTGCTTGGATAGGCTGGGACGAATCTGGTGTATGGCTTGCTTTAAAGGGCCAGCTGCTCCCCTTTGCAAGTTTAGTTAAGAACCCTGTTTTGTTGGTTTTCCTGACTGATGTTTTCCTCCCAATTACATACTTTTTTTAAATCTCATTTCTATAATGAAGTGAGTTAGAGAAAGCAAGTTGATACATCCTTTCTTGCAACTATTTTCCAATGAATTCTACTTCCTGTTCTATGTAATCCCCTCCCAGGGTTCACTTGTGACTTGATTTAACTAAGAACACAGCAGAAGGTTTGGCATTACATCCATAATATTTTCAAACAGCCACAATGTTTTAACTTCCTTAAAAAACAGAAAAAAAATTCCATAGCAAAGAAAAAATTAGCTTATAACATTAATATCTTCTCTTTATATTAACAGTCATTAAAATATAATTTTGAATTTTTTATTTTTTTATTGAGGAAAGTTCCCAGAGGGCAAAAATGCTGAAGGACATTTGAAAATTATAACAAGCTTTCCTTTTGTGCTTCTGGGGATTCTGAGTCACCCTGTAGAAAGTTGTTACCCCACTGAAGAAACCACATGGAAATGTTCTGAGACTGTGTGGAGAAGGAGAAAGACTCAAACATAAGAGCCATTTCATTTTATATGACAAACATGTAATTACATAGTATATTAATTTCCTTCAAGTCACTTATCACAATTATTAAGTATATATTTACTTGTACATATATGTATAATATACTCATATATTTACATGTACATATATATATTTTTATGTCTATATTCCCTCCCTAATACAAGAAATAGGAGCTTAACCATCTTATTCATAGTTTTGTATTCAAAAGGTAAAGAAGAATAAAAACAATTATGCTAAAAAATAAAAAGAATCTGCCTCTGGACAAACCACTGATTCTATGACTAAGGCAGAGAATATGAAAGAAGTATGAGGATCATGTCACTGTGAAGCTGGTACCCCAATGTGGCCAGTGTTTGTCTAAGATAGAACTTAGGCATCACCATTGCCTATGGTTGAAAGATATGGAAGTTAAGAATGACCTGAAACCAGATTGAAGGTTAATCTCTTTTCTTACCCTGTTATTGTAAATCTCAAGTAAGTCTTGGTCAATATTGTTAACTGTTATGCTAATTTAATTCCCAGTGCTAGGGATCTAAGGCCCAGGGAAGGGAACAAAACTGAACTAAACCAGAGTGTGGTTGATAATCCCATCATCAGAATTCAAGATGGTAAAGGGAGCAAGGATCCCATCATCAGAATTCAAGATGGGAAAGGGAGCAAGGAAAGGGGGATAACAGAGAAAGGTGCGGGAATTGAGGGGTGGAGAATTTGGAGGTGGCTTGAGAGATTAGCTGAGAGGAGAGCTGATCTATCATCAGGCATCTGGAGCAGGAGTGGACAGTTTGCTTCTAAAAGAAGGACCCAGAAGCTTTGAATCTTTTGGGGCTCCCAGTCTTCGAAGGTCAGGGAACTAGATGAAGGTGGAGAAGAGGAGTTCATCACAGACTGCTGAGCTGCCCTGACAACCCAGGAAAGAGTACGTATGAGAGAGAGAGGTCAAGCTGAACCTTGTGTTGGTTTTGGAACTCACTCCACACTGGCTACACTGATTGAGGACTAAAGACATAACCTTCAGCCTGAGGTAAAACCCATGCAGCTCCCAGAGGAGCAGAAGCAGGATTCCTTTCTGTTCAGGACACTTGTGAGTGTGAACTACTAGACTCAGTCTGTCTTTTAACTTGCAAATAAATCTTGTGGTTACCCTTATAACAAAATTTTGATCTCTGGGTAGCTGCTTGCACATGGGTGGAAGAACCCTCATTGATTAAAATTTAAAAGTGGTGATACCTTTGTTGGGGGACTGTGGCTCCCAGTACTGGTGGTACTGCATTAGAATAGCAGCTATTGTTCATTGGTGGACACAGACTTGGAGAAGGGAAGCCAAGTCCTCTCATGATAGGACTAGTATTAGGGGATTTAAGGAGGATATGCAGAGATGGCAGGGCAGGAGTAGAGGAAGGAGAGCAGAGGGGCAGGGAGGCTGGAAGGTGTCAGGACTGCCTTGGCCATGTGCTGGAGCAGGGCAAGAGAAGGGAGCCGTGCTAGTGGGCTTCCTCTCAGCCTGGGCTCGTGAGAGGCCCAGGAAAGCACGTTGAAGAAGCTTGTGATTTGTGTAAGCAGACTTTGAAATTTGGTAATTGAAAACGTGATTTAACTTTGAAACTGTGAAGCTTGGAAATTGTCTGGAGAACTGAAGAGAATTTGCCATGTTGCTCCTTTCATTGTGAGAAGTCTGAAGTGGTTGCTGCTGCTGTATGGAGTGAGTCTTGCTGGTTTTTATGCCACTGTGGAGTTGGACCTGAAAGAATGTTGGATCTGTGCCTTTTGGAGGAAAATTTCATCATATTAAATGTTTAAAATGCCCAGGTGAGTTATTTTGTAGAAGATAGAATAGTCTACATTTAAGGGTTTGTCAGAGGACTGAGTCATAATCTTTTTCACTATGACCCAACAAGGAATGCATGATATCAACTTATCCCATTATTGAGTTTGATTCCTTGTGAATGCGATATCTGCGAGGTTTCTGAAATGCAAAATTTCTTTTTTTCCTTTGTGAATGGGTAGTCCATGGACTGATATCATTAAAATAAAGTTTAAAAAAAGTTCTTAAACACTATCTTTAAAAAAGTTCTGAGTACTGTTATCTAAGGAAACAGTTGTGAAGGAATATAGCAGGGAGAAATAATTCTAAAGGATAGTTTGTCTTGTTGTTTTGTTTTGTTTTGTTTGTTTGGAGACTAGGTCTCACTATTTTTGCCCATGGAACTGCAGGCTCACGTTGCCCGTGGTACCACAGACTCAAGCAATCCCCAGTCTCAGCTTCCCAGGTAGCTGGGATTACAGGTGCGCGTCACCATGTCCAGCTATTTTTTTGGGACTAGGTCTTACTACGTGCCCCTGGCGGGACTCGAACTGCAATCCTTGGCCCCAGCCATGGCTTCCTACAGGCTGCCACCAACAGGCATGTGCCACCATGCCCAGCTATTCTAAAGGATAGGTGAGTTCATACTGAGATGTTGAATTTGAAAGGAGAACCACGTAGGAATGCAAAGGACACATTTAATGTATAGCTGTCCCTCTCCTATAGCCAGATACTGTGCTCAACCCTGGGGACACAACAATGAAACAAACAGCAGCAACAACAAAGCCAGGCAATGTCACAGTCTCAGCAACCTTCATGCTTATGGGGAAAACAGTATAAAAGAAAGCTAATATGCAAACAAGCTTACATTTACAGATAGATTACTGAAAAATGTAGCATGTAACAAAAAATACAAAACTGAATTTGAGTGAGGGAATCCAATTGGAGAGAAATATGTGCTTATAGGTTTTCTTTTATTAGATTATTTTAAACTATGGAATTCAGAAACTTTAAGTTTCACTATTTGAAAACAAAACATTTTTTAAATCACAAAATTGTAAAAAGTATTTAGTAAGATTTCTTTACAGATGCAAAATGAGAAAAATGATTCTAATAACACAAAGAAACTGTGACATTGGTGAACTACAGATCTGAAATAATTTCACATGACAAACCTGGTATGAAATGGTACTTAGCAATTTATGTTTTACAGATTTATTTGTGTATATTTCTTAACCTGTTCAAGACTGGAGTGTTCTCTTCTATAAAATGAACATGTTAAAACCAAATCTGACTTCTGTTCTAGTTAAAAGATACTGTTTCCAGAGGATATAACATCAGGATAGTAATTTCTCTGCTGAGAAAAGCCCACTTCCCTTCTTACCTGGTGACAATCTGAAATATAATTGTGAGAGCCAGACCAGTAATAGACAGAGCACATCCAGCAGTTGATAAATTATTTAGTGAGTCAGGATAATTAATGTTCTTTCTGAAACTCTGAAAAATAAATTGAGATTTATATATCTGAAATATCTATGAAAGTCAACATGTCAAAGTCAACATCATGAAAAATTAATCAAAATAACCAGATCGTTGTCGCATCATCTACTTTTTATAAAACTGTTAATTTACCTTAAGAGAAAATAAATCTATCCCATATTTCTAAGTAGTTTATGTGAAGTAGAGGTTTGAGAACAGTTAGAAAAACATAATTTTCCTTAATGACTAGAATCTAAGTTATTTTGATTAGATCTAAATTGGGTTTATCGATTTATCATTTCTCAATTATATTAATATTTTAAATGACATAATTTTATTTATATTTAAATATAAATACAATACATATTTTGAAATGCATTTTACTTTAACTATTTAATTTAAATTAAATATATTCATTCTAATTTTGTTATAATTGAATTTTAATTAAATTTCATTAAACTATATATTAAATGTATTTATATTTATACTTAAATTATAATTCATATCATGCATATACAAAATATGTATATGTTGTATGATTTTATTAATTGTATACTATAATTCTATGTCATGCAATTGTATATTTTTATGTAACTATAATCTAAGGGGAAATCTGCATATCCAAGCTGATGAGCTGAAAATAAAGTCAAAATATTTTTATAGATATATATGTTCATATTATCCTGTCAATATATTTTTAGAAAGAGGTAACATTTTAATAGATTCTATCTACATACATCGCAGTATTTTAGTGTATATTTATAGAAAAGAATATTTCATGTGAGCATGTGTTCTTAGAAATCTGGAGTAGTGATGGTGGTCACTGTGTGTGTAGAATATAGTTCAATTCTCTTTGCTTATCTATACTTTTCATTTTTTAAGTTATCAATATTAGAAAGGCAATTATATGATTACATACAAAATGTGAAAGTAATATAGAAACAATTTTAAAAGCATATTTTTCTGTATGTATGTACATTTTTTTCTCTATGTACCAACTAACACAACTACCTCTTAAAATCCTCTTTTCTCCAGAAGTGACCAATTTTTATGTGCTTATGACTATTTTCTATGCCCCTTACACAAACATATAAAGGCTTGTTAACATGATAGGATTATTCATGATTTATTTTAATTAAAGACATAGTTTTCCATTCTCGGATATTTCTGTTGAATGCATAAATTTGATTCAATGATTATCTTTCTATATACATATGCAGATAATGCTTTTGCAGAGAGAAAATTAAAATAAACATTTCAAAAGATAATACAAAATTTCACATAACTTCCTGTATACTGAATGCTAAACAGATGACAAAGTATTGTAGAATACACAGATCTTCAGATCTTAGAAATCATCTACTTACTCAGTGCCTATCTACTCTTTCTTTACATACAATTCTAATGGGACTTTTAAAAATTTCCACAGCCCAATACTAATTACAAATATGCCGTGGCTTCCTAGGCGGCCGCTTACAGGCACATGCCACCGTGCCCAGCCCTACTAATTATAAATGGGCAGAGAAACATTGAGTCAGACTCAGATATTAGTAAGAGAAATGAAAAACTGACCTTAACAAAGGATAAAAATAAATATGACATTGTCTATATTCTGTGTGGAGGACCCTCAAACAATTGAAAGTGGAATACCATTCGATCCAGCAATCCCACTACTTGAGATCTACCCAGAGGACATGAAAACACTAATTCAGAAGGACACCTGTACATGCATGTTTATTGCAGCTCTGTTTACAATTACCAAGATATGGAAACAAACCAAATGCCCCAAAACCGATGAATGGCTGGGAAAAAACGTGGTATATGTACACAATGGAACATTATGCATCAATCAAGGAGGACAAACAAATGTCATTTGTAGCAACATGGATGGAGCTAGAAGGACTCATAATAGCAGAAATAAGCCAGAAAGAAAAAGAGAAATATGGGATGGTCTCACTTATATGAAGAATATAGGAAAAAACAAACAAATGAATAAGAAAAATTAGAAACAACCAACAGAACCAAACCATAGAGCGAGAGAGGGGGAGAAGAAAGAAAATGGGGGAGGTGGAGGGCACAAAAGATTAAGAAAGAGAGTTAACAGGTGTTATGGAAATGGGAGAACCCCGGAGTACACAAGGGCATCATTCATATATATATATATATATATATATATATATATATATATATATATATATATATATA
>PVHY01018114.1:0-29920 GCA_004024945.1 Uropsilus gracilis
ATGTAAATAACCCAATCTTCTCCATTAAATTTGAAAGCCACTCTTATACATGTCAAATTTTCCAACTATTCAAATCAATTCCAACCTTTTCCTCCTACACCACTGATTTGGTCCTACCTCATTTAAAATACATCTGTATCTGGAAAGGTTAGCATCCCATGATATTACATTATGCCTTGGAAGATAATTAGGAGTAACAGGTGAAAATAGATTAGGGACATAATCCAGAGGGAGAGGCGGCAAAGCAGTTAACATGGAATCAGATTGGACATTGCAGACTCAGGGAAAATGAATAGAACATCCTAACTGGAGAAGAGAGTTTCTTCAGGGGAATTGAAAGCAATAAACAGAGCTGTATGTGAAGCTTTAAACTCAGAATTGCAACATTTCCTTACAGACACTGAAGAATTTGAAGAGGGTACCAATAAAATCAAAAGATTCTTTGTGAAGGTTACTGCTACATTATCATTTCCTCAATAATTTAGAAATTAAAATAGATAATGTAGATTATGAAAACAATCAGAGGCTGAGGAAATAAGGACAAGGTGACAGGTGAACACATGTTTATCGAATGTTTAAATAAGATAAGGAATTTAGTTTCTCAATTATGCCTACCAATTATATAACTAAGACATAAATACACCTTGATTCTAAATACCTTTAGCAGCACACAGTCCTTATCACAAATTGTTTCCTCAATGTTGTGGTATATTTCTAAGAGTGAGAATTACCTCATAATAAAGATAAGAATTTTAAAATATGATTACCATCAGGAATGTCTTTAAACATCTACTTTTAGGACTTCCCACTTCAACTTTCAAAACCTATAAAGTCTGAAGGAAATTGTGTTTTATTCAGTTTTTTTTTTTTTAACTATTTGGGTACGACTTAGCTGGGGGGTGGGGGGGAACACCTGAGAAATGCAGTACCAAAGAGAAATTCCAGAATGGGAAGGAATTAGTGATCCTAACTAGAAACACTGATCCTTCACTAACTTCAGAATTCACCTTTGTTAGCCAGATGAGCTAAGAAGTAAAGAGACTTTTCATTAAGGAAAGAAAATGAAGTGGGTCACACACAAGGGACTGGATCTTCTAACAGAATGAACTCATGGTCCTGCTTTTGGCTGTTCCACGGAATTTATATTGTGAAAATTGAATTTAAGAAAAATAGTATTTACCATCAAACCCTTGAGGATAATAGTGAGAAGTCAATCAGGTGCACTCGTAAAACATTTACGTAACTTCAAAGGACTTTTCCTTTAAAAATATTCTGAATTTATATCAACATCAAGTGACATTGATGACCACTGTAGTATTTTTATAGTGTTATAATTAAAATATCCAAAACAAAAAAAAGGCTAAATAAATCATTCTTCCTCAGCATAGAATCCATGACATCTTAAAAATAATGTAAAAGAGGAAAGCTCTAAATGGCAGTATAAGGATCTCTGTGGACTTTTTCTACTGAGAAACAACCATAACTGGAGAAAATTGTATTTAAAAACAGCAACAATTTAAAGTGTGTGGAAATTGTCCTAAGGGCATATAGTAAATGGAGAAACACTTATTCAAGAAAATCTAATAAATCTCAGTAAGAACAGTTCAGTGTGCTAGAAGCTCTATTCCAGGCAGGTGCAACTGAGAAGAAAGGGTGACTACTTCCCTTTCTCCCTGGCAGGGTACTGGTTTCTCCCTGGAAGATGTCAGCTTTTATCACACCCATCCCCTATCTCTTGATAGTTATTATAAGAACTCTGTTTGAAGCAAAGGTGGGAGAGAGGGGTATGCTTTCCTTCCTTTACAGCAATAACTAGTGACCAGATAGTCTATCGGGACTGGCAGGCCAAGAATACTGGACATCAATCACACTCACCTCAGCTCCCTCTCAAGAGGGACACCTCACACCAAGAGCAGCAATACCAGGCACTAGTTCCAAAAGTGGGTGATCAATTAAGTATCAATAAGTTCATCAGCAATAACCAGTGATTCAGTCTGGGAACTGAACACGGTGACAGCAGTAAACCAATGGAAACACCTGAAAAGTATCTGGGATGCAGTGTTGAGTTTCTTAGTACTGTTAGAAGAACCGGCGTTCATGGGTCCAGGTGTGTATGATGGTTGAAGAATAAAAGCCACCACACCAGGCATAGTAGCAAACAAAGTACGGATTTACTAAAGCAAAAGAAAAAAACCCTTGATAGCATGAGGAGGTTCAAGGGAGGAAGCCCATCCCAGTTCCTTTTTGTCCGTGACTATATACTGTGAGATTTCCTATCATTCAGTATGGCAGGTAGCTGACTATGTGCCAGCTGGTTGGGAAATTTCCTTGGTGGCTGTTTTCTGTTTCCTAATGACCCTGTAATTGGATCTTACCCTGGAAGATGGTAAACGCTTCAAAACTCCTTTGTGTTACTGGACACCACTTTATCTAAGATCATTGTTGAATATCTGGCTCTTTGCTGTCTCTGGTCTCAATACCATTTAGCATCAGGATCTAATTCAGTGATTAAAGAAATAGGATGCTAGCTCATTCCTAATCCTTTCCCAGTGATTGTACTCGTGCATGCATACACGCTCACAGACACACACACACACACACACACACACACATACCACATCACCTGCATTATCATTCTGACCAGGAGGGGATTAGAAAGTCAAGCAGGATACAACTCCTGCCAAAAAGGGATAAAATATTCTAGCCCTAAATGAAACTGCCAAGTAGTCTGAAGGGGAAATTGATACAGTGGCCTAGCCCATCAATATAATATAGACTGAGATAAATGGAAAGGATGGACTAAGAATTTTTAATAGCTTAAGACATCCTCATGATTATCTTCTGCCAGTCCAGAGTTCCTTGTCAACAACCTCAGAGAGTCCCCACATCTCATCATAACCCACTGCTAGTAATTCTGTGGCCACTTAGCCATCTCTACTTTGTTTTCTTGCATGTGCTAACCTTTGTTGATAAAACCTTTCTGCCCACTCCCATTCCCTCACCTGTCCAATTCCTAATGATCATTTTAACTCTATTAAAACAGTACCCAAATCTGGTTTAGGGTTTCATTGTATATACACCATGGTTTCCAGAGCCCTTGCATGATAGCAGCTATTCATTTTAATGTATCTGAATATATACTCATTAAAGACTAGAGCTATTACAAATTAGTCCTCTTATTTACCCTACAGCTTTTTTCCTATCTGAAAGTAGAGTATTCCTATGAAATCTCTCTTAGGCCAAAATGACATAAAATGAAAAAGAAATGACCATTAATTTTTGAGGAAAAATGTTTGAGCATTCTAAGACCAAAAGAACAAAAAAATCTACCATACCAAATGACATACAAAGCCTAAAATAACATTAACATATAGTAGAAGCAAGAGTAATCTCATAAATACACAGTCCATACAAAGTATTGCCAGGAAGGAGCCTGGCAGTACCACTCTACATACTTGGCATGGGCATTACTTCCATCACAACGGCTACAAAACACATGCTGGAGGCTTGCTTTCTTGTTGCTTTTTGTCATAAAAGTAAAAACCATCTTTAGAAGAATTTTGTTTAGTAAAAACAACTACTAATGTAGATCTTTTAAAGAAGCAAAGTAGTGTAACGGGAAATTTCAAAAAGGTCCTGCTGCATGAAATATTGTCCCATGACGAACTTATTAAATGTATAGTGTGTGAGCACATGACCACACATGAGGGTCATAAAACTGTTCCCAAAAACCAAGGCACCCAAAAACTGACACCAGAGAAATAGTTTTAGAACTCACTGCCCGTCATTGTAAGTCTTCAAAGATATTGAGACTTGGGGAAGGTAATCTGCCAGGACCAGAGTAAGTAGGTAAACAAGAAACTTCCAGACAGAGAGAGAAGGACAAGAGAGAAAAGCAAATTCCACAAGGGATTAACCAGTCATGCTCCGGACTAAGGGCAACAATTTTCAAAAGAACTAACCGGGCACCTTTAGTCTAAGAAAGATGAAATGCTAACGGAACATTTCTGGACAGACTCAAGAAACTTTCCAGGGCAACAAACAAAAGATGTTTATGTCTGTGACTTCAGTCCATCACAAAGAAGCTCGTAAAACCTTAGAATAATTAAGGGGAAAAAATACAAATATTACTGGGGGATATTCCATTTTGGTGTCTTTAGGCCTCCCTGGTGAGAGAACCAGGGAGTCCTACTTTCTCTGTCTCTTTTTTCCCTATCTCTGTTCTTTTGAATAGAAGAGAAGAGAAGTTGAAAGAGAAGTTTGTCTCTTTCAACTTACTTGTCCTTGTCATCTGGTTCCTGCTGCAACTTTGTCAGGCACCAACCAGGTAAAAACACAGTAATAAATAGTCCGACTTGATCTGGATTTGATAACATCTGGACAGAACTAAGCCTACAGGTCACAAGACACTTCTTTTGTAGCTGAGAGAGACTAGGCTAGAGGGATGCACTACATGAGGTCCTGGTCAGCAACAGTGAAACTATATGACAGTGGGGGACACATTTGCATTTAAACAAAGACATCTTGAATATTATATCTTAACTAATAGAAATGGCTTAACAGTGGAATTTCATGTCCAAGAATACTTAGTGAGAGAAGGTATTTTATACAAAGCAAGCTTCCTTGAGGCCCAGCTCAGCCTTCCCTCGTTAAGTAAACACCCATGTGAGGTTGCCAGAGAAAATAGAGGGCGCCCTGTACTTTAGTATTATTATGCCCCAGTTACTATACGGAATATCCCTACACTAAATTTAAAAGATAAATTTGTTGTTGATCTAAATTCATACTGATTGAGCATGTTGTATTCTGACTTGATGAAAAAAAATTGACAAAACAATCTATTCGAGAAATTTTCTGATTAAAGATTATTTAGCCCCTGGCAGCAGCAGTTTCGATCCTGTCTTCATCTTCTTAAATGTTTAAGAATATTCTGTATTTTGCACTATGTTTCTGAAAAAAATAGTGACAACAAAAACCGTGATATCACTGAAATAATTGTCCTAGGTTTACTGGAGAAAACCAAGGCTTTTGGAAAAGGGCAGCGAGAGCTCCCAGGCTGAGGTCCAACTCAGGCAATTTCTTAATGCATTCTTGTCATTCATATGGTGGTTGTTACTAGTCACAATAAAAAAATAATTATATTCTCATTACATAACAGTATTTCTCATAGTAGCTTAATTTGATTTCCAATAAGGACCTGATCCAACAGTGCTTTACAGAGCACAGGGCTGTTGATCTCAAAGGCAGCCTACTTGGCATACGAAAAGAGATTGTTTTCCTGTTCAGCATTGCTACCACCTGTGACATTCCTAAGGTTCCTTCTTTGTGAAAATTAAATCTCCTGCTCTGGGTGAAAGCACTCTATTCTTACCAGTTTCACATGGACATTGAGGAGGATTCAATAATCCCCTATATCCCTTAGTCAGATTTTCTATGTCTTTCTTTAGATGTATTTTCCATAAAACATGCATCTTGATATTTTATCACCCTATTAAGATTAAAGCCAATGCACTTATGACTATTATCTTTATGAACTTCTTATCACTGTTTTTCAAAAACTCAAATGATGTATGCAAAAAATGTCTTTTGAATGTACCCTTAAAAGGTATTTTGCCACATAAAGATAAGAAATTCATTGTCATTTAAAATTTGATGGTGAAAGTAAAAACATCGCCAAGTTTCTTCATTTGTATCTCCTATCACACTGACTTCTGCTAGTTGTAATTTTAAATATTCTTTTAAAAACATGCTTCAACTCCACCCCATTGGAGAGCCAAGTCCTAATATATATCTAGGTACAACAAGCATTGTTTCAACATCACCATGGTAACCACTAATTGGGGAAAATGCAAGTCAAAGGCTTAAGCGCACACCATTCATTTTCTTTCTAAAATACACCTAATACTTGTCATTTGATTTTGTTGAGATAGCCTTGTTTCATAAAAAAAGAGTGTATTTCAGTATGGTCTAGTTCTGTCCTTTTGGGTTGTCTTTTGTATAACCTCACAGTATACCCCCTAATTTCCCTTTAGGTTACCCTTCTTCAGTTTAGGATCAGTGAGAATGGGAATGCCCAGCAGGGCATTTTGGATAGGATTCAGCAATGCCAGGGTACAGGTGAGTATCACTTCTGTGCTAAAATGCAGGATGGCCTACAAGGACTAAAAAGTGGAATGATTTCCCAAGGAGTAAGGAATATAGCTAATATGATGCCACAGAGCCACACACTCAAATGGCAGCTTCCCTGGTCTGTGTATATTGCCTCAACTGCCACATAATTACTTGATTTCAGCAATAGATGGAGTAAGACAACTTGTCATGCTGCAGCTGATCCTCTTCATGAAACTGGCTCATACCTTGCCCCTTGATGTCAGTTCCCAAACATCTCCTCCAGGAGATACATTATCCCCTGCCAGGTCAGAATGGTCTTGAGCTTTACTGATTTTACTTGTTCCCAACCCTGCCTGCATCAGAAAAATCTAGGGAGCTTGACTGGTTGGTTGGTTGGTTGTTTGGTTGTTTGGTTGGTTGGTTGTTTGGTTGGTTGGTTGGTTGGTTGGTTGGTTTTACATTTTTTGAATATCAGTGCCCAGCAGCCACCCTGAAATATTCTGATTCACTTAGTCTAGGACAAGGCTTTGGAGTAAGCATTTTCACTGCCCCCCCCCATGATTCTAATATTCAGCCAGGATTCAGAGATCTGCATCATGATGATGATGATGATGATGATGATGATGATGATGATGATGATGATGATGATGATGATGATGATGATGATGATGATGATGATGATGACGATGATGCTGTGTCATCTAAGCTTTGGCTAAACTACATGCTACAATTCCTTCAAGGTCTTCCCTTTGGGATCTCAAGATGTTTTTCTTGTTTAGTTTTTACAGAAGTTGGCTTCTGAAAACAGCTTTTTCTTTCAAAACTACTATTTCTCATGTGGCCTCCAAGAGCCTGTTTTGGAAACCACAAACAAAAAAAGTGGCTGTTTCTTTCTCTCTGCCTTCCTGCTATCACAATCCTAATTCTCCTGAAGGAGAATAGCTCTAGCTGATCAAAAAAATAATGGCCAAATGCCATGAAAGGCAGATAAATATTTCAGAAAAGAATATTTCCAGATATAATCACTCCATTAGTTTCTCATCCCCTCAAGCATCTCCTGTTGAGGGAAGATTTCCTTTTTGATATTATTCCCAATACTCATTCCAAGATTAGGTGGGCACCAGTGTTCCTCTCCAGAGGACAAGTAAAAGGACTAGAAATATATGGATTATTTGGAAACTATTTATAAATAAATATAAGACTGAAACCTTAAAGTTCTCAGCCTCAACCTGGTACTACTAGGATCCCTGAGAGGGAAAAGAAATGTAGACCTTATTACCAGGCTTTCAGGAACTGAACGTTGCCATATTGACAACCAATAGGGGTTCAGTTACTAAAAGGAGCCTCTCCCACATGAGTCTACCCAGATTATCCTGCCTCACAAACCATATCTCCTAAACTATTCAACTGAAACAGTTCTGTGTCCTCAGCTTGCTACCGGGGAAATGTCTAGTCATGGTAAGAACAAACATGAATGGGCTAGTGCTCTCCAAGGGGCACAGTTCCCCAAGAGAAAATTTTAAAAATGTCCCCTCCAATTTACTCCCTGTTGCCCTAAGACATCACAATGGGAAAAAGAATTGCATATCTTTCCCTTAACTAGTGGTTACCATGGTGACGTTGAAACAATGCCTGTTACACCTAGACATATATTAGAACTTGGCTCTCCGATGGGGTGGAGTTGAGGCATGCTTTTTAAAAGAATATTTAAAATTACAACCAGCAGAAGTGAGAGTGACAGGAGATACAAATGAAGAAATTTGGTAATGTTTTCCACTTTCACCATCAAAGGTGGTCCAGAAACCTGTCGCAGGGACCAAGGCAGCTGTCTTGTAAATATGACGGTGTTGCTTCAGAGTAGGAAGAACAAACATCTCCCCACACAGTACAATCAGCTAGTAGACATACCTGAAAACACCTGCAACAGGTATGGGTTTGGTCACCATCACATGCCAAAAAAATAAGTACTGGTAGTTCTCTCCTCTATGCCACACATTGTCCTTAGCCAGCAAGGAACCAGCAGGGAATTATAAGCATTATAGACTGGCAGAGACATAGCACTCTCAACTGAAATGCACAGGAAGCCATTTCCTCCAAGCAACTTCTCAGATCCAGACACTTGGTGGGAAGAAGTTTTGAGTTTCAGTCACATTCATGCCAGACCAACCTCCTCACAACTTCAGATAGGGGACACTTTTATCCTTGGAGATAAAGGACCAGCCAAAATCTTGCTCTGAACTGTCTTTAGAGTTAGATCCAAGTTACAATCCTTTGATTTCAAAACTCAGAAGTTGTTTCTTCCACAACTGGTGTTCAAGGGGATTAGTGGTAGCATTGCTCCTAGTCTAACTTCAAAGACCAGGATTCTAGAAAGACTCCACCCCACCATCCATTATATCTGCCCACTATCTCCAATTCCAAGCATCAGACCTTAAAACAACCTCCCCCTTTCCTCCTCCTAATACTTCCTCAACTGAGAAAGACAAGATTGTTACTACCACTGCTCTCTTTCCAAGCACTCAACAGACAATCACACAATAGTCTGAAGTTGAGTATTTTCCCAACACCCAGACGAGTAAGACTTATCCATTATCACTTTATTATATAGGAATGACAGAAGAGAAAGCAGATGAAAAATACTAAGGTTGACTCCATTAATATATAGATGAGGAAACTAAAGCCCTAGGGATTCTGTAAAAATGACAGCAAATTCACAAGATTAAACCAGTCATTTCTTTACTAAAAATATAGTTGCCTATCTGTGAGAAAACTCCTCAACTACAAATTCCCCTTATAGGAAGAATACATACTTGCCTACAAAATACCTTAATATTAAAAGCAAATTGCACTCAGGTACAAA
Organism: Uropsilus gracilis; assembly: GCA_004024945.1. NCBI lineage: Eukaryota > Metazoa > Chordata > Mammalia > Eulipotyphla > Talpidae > Uropsilus > Uropsilus gracilis. Next base: position 8,972 of record PVHY01018114.1, read on the forward strand.
GGATATCCATCTCTGAAAATTCTACACAAATAAAATCATACTATTTGTATCATTATTATCCACCCACTGGTCAAACAACACATTAAGCTCACTTTGTTTTTCATCTTTACTATCACAGGTCAATGGAAAATTATGATCCTTAATTTAAATTCCGCATTATTTTGGACATACATGCCTCTACTGCATATCATTGCAATATAGCCTGTTTAATTGTAAATTACAGGTCCTAAGAAGAGAGCTTTATTGCATTTCTCATTTGCAGTTGTTTACACTTTGCTATCAATATTTTCCCACCAATATGCAATTCAAAGGCTGTTACACTGACACTAATGCTAATGGGTTATATTATGCTTCTGTTCCACTACAGTGCACGTTTTTTAAAAAACATAAAGAGCCCATTTTGCAGATGTTCATATAGCCTCACAGCACTGAGTTGCTTCTATTCGGTGCTGAAAATAAACCCAGATGTTTTCTCTCCCCCAGTCAGCTACAATTCAGAAATTTCAGAAATATCTACATTAATTGAGTCCTGAGACTTTCACTCCATTTTCATGGTCCAAACGAAGGACAGACGTGTGTAGTCCTATCGATGCAAATGAATGGTGTGCTTGCAGCAATATCAAACCCAGCAGCAAAGGCAGAAGAACAGATGTCTCCAGAAAGAATGAGCCCCCAGATTATCATTACTGAACTGCCCAGTACCTCGATGTCAGTACTGATCATGAAAAAGGAGTTGTAAAGTGTCAGTGCCCCAGGGGCAGCGCACCTGTCCCAGCAGCATAACTCAGCTCAGTACCTGGATGGGAGTGTGGCAGCTTGCTTGGAAAGGGAGAAGAATTCTCCGCGAAGGAAAACAAACAATCTCCCTGGAGTTCAAATGGGAAGTCTAGAGAACACTGCTTATTGATCTCCTCCCACAACAAGGCACTTGTATTTTATCACCAGTAAATAGCCCTTGTGAGCCTTTTCAGTGACTCAAGGCAGCTAAGATAAGACCACAGTCTCCCTTGATCCTTTTATTTAAAAATAACTGGTAGGTTAAACACACACACAATTAGGGGGAAAAAAATGAAAGCGAGATATTCCAGTAACCAAGTAAAGGGCTAGCAAATCTGCCTACCACTGCGAAGTTTTGTCCTGGGTGTTGATCGATGGTGAGACCTAACTAAGGTGAGTTTCCACATCTCGCTGACTCCATGTTCCCAGGGAAAAGGTCAAGCTGATAAAGCTGGCACCGTATCTTGTGGGGGTTCCATAGCATTCATAATAAACAAAAGTGCACTTCAAACAAGAAGACTGTGCTGAAATGCTTGGAAGCAATATGACAAATTAATAATAAGCAGAAGAGATTGGCAAAGCTGAAGAGAGTATGGAGACTCGGTCATTCTGATTATACCTCTGGAAAATGACACTTCACTTCAGTGCCAATTTTGAGTGATTGAGCTAGAATCCAAAACCCCCTAGGTACTGGGCCAGTTTTCATCTGACTTTATGTTAGAGCTTGAAGCAATTTTACATTCATGTTCAGATCCTTATCTCTTTGTCTATTTTTTTTTGTCTTTTATATGTGCTTTATATGTTGTGGTGACTAATTTTAAAGTTCACACCTATATCCAAACAGGGTAAGCATAAAGAACTTTATTTTGTTGGTTGGAAATAATTAAAGCAGTATCACAGTAACTATTAGTCATTGCTTTCATAATTTGTTTATCTAGAATAATGCAAATTATAGATCCAAACCAGCCAGCTGAAATGTCTCCCACTCTCTATTCTCTATACCAATCTTTTGACTTCCCTGCTTTGAAAATAGCTGCATTCAGAATAGTAGGTGATGGTGAGCCAGAAAAAGCTAATACATAGCCTAGAGGGGTCCTGAATCAGAGTAGACCCAGGTCTTGTGGAACCTATAAATTATACAATTGGGGGACTTTTCTAAGAACAAGAATTCACAATGTTTTTCAAAAATATGTCTATGTCAACATACTGCTAAGGTACTTCTCAGGAACCTGGAAGGAGCCAATGTAAGCGGGAGACCTGAACTTGAAATAAATCAGCTTCTAACCTTATGTAACAGAACTAGTATAGATTTCCAGGCCTCTTACCCTTCCTCAGACAAACTTTCATCCTTCTCCCCATGATCCTTACCTACTTTTCCCCCATGATCCTCTCCTTTCTGGTACACTTTTTCTGGAACCTGGATTAGGCAAGTACATATGAACATGCCCTATCTGTAGCATTGAAAACGAGCAGGAATCAGTTCTCTTTACCAAAAATTCTAATGCACTTAAGAGAATATAAGATCAAGGAATTAAATGATTTCCTTGATTTGAATTTTCATACTATGCTTACTTTTCTATTCCAAATACCAGAGGGGAAGAAAATCAGAATGCATCTCTGCCAGTGACAACAAAAGAAACCTGTCAGTTTCATCACAAGTTCTTCACATTTATTCCTAAGAAAAATTTGACCAAGGATCTAGCAAATTCTGACTTTAATTAGCGCAAGGAGTGAATTAACAACTTCAGCTGCCAGCACAAACAAAAGCCTAGAGAAGCCAGTTTGGTCCCTTTGCAGTCAGCAATATCACCTATCTCCAGTGCTTGCTATCTCTCTGCATATAGAACAGCCACCCAGGGAAAAGCTGAGTAGGAGGTGAAAGGAAATGCAGCTGCTGTCAAAAAAAAGGGATGCTGAAGCCTTTACAGTCCCAGCAGTGTACGAAGCCCAGACCAATGAGAATGGTAAGTCACTTAAAAACTTCACAGAGAACGCAGCACGGTCATTGTAGGGCAGAGCAGGAGATGGATGGCCTTTTGGCGGCATGGAAGGGCATCTAGTAAGCAGCTTTGGACCTCTGAGCCAGCACCTCTGCCACAAGTTCAACATCAATGCTACGGTGTCAATATAGTTTTCATCTACCTTAAAATTCAACAGATGGAAAAATAAGAGATTGGAAAACTGAGAGTACTTAAGTTCCAGCCCACATATCCTACTATAGAAAATCTGGGTAATGAGATGATCTTCCCTAGTACTGCCTTCCTCTGCCTTCCTCCATGTCTGCTCTTCTTCGGATCTCTCTGTTTCATGTAAGGCAACCTCCACCACTGTGGATTCCTCCCCCTTAATAACCACACATTGGTGGCGTGTGCCTTTAATACCCGCCTAAGAAGGGAGGCTAAGACTAGGAATCGCTTGAGTTCATGGGTTCGAGACCCACCCGGGGCAATATAGTGAGACCTAGTCTCAAAAATTAGGTGGGCGTGGTGGCATGTGCCCATAATCCCAGCTACCTGGGAGGCTGAGGCTGGGGATCGCTTGAGTTCATGGTACCCTAGGCAATGTGAGTCTGCAGTTCCCCGGGCAACATAGTGAGACCTAGTCTCAAAATAAATGAATAAATAAATAACCACACATTCAAATTGTTGTCAAACCTTGTCAATTCCATTTCGAAAATATCCCTCAATCTGCCTCCTGTCATTTCTATTTTCATCGCTGTTGCTTTCATTAGGACTTGTGTTCATTTTTCTCTGGATGGTGGCATTGGTCTCCTACTGGTTTCCCAATTTTCAAATTTTTATTTCTCTAATTTGACTTCAAATTGTCAATAGCTATTTTCTGAAACTCGGGGCTATGGATTTCACTCTCTATGTATAGCTACAAAGACTTTCAGTGGCTCCTCACTGCCTTAAATAAAAACCCCTTTTGTCAAGGCTCCACTCTAGCTCTCAGACTCACCTTGTAACACTCTCTCCCATGCCCTTTCTGGACTGGCTACATGAACCTCTTTGTTTTTTCTTTTCTTTTCATCTTCATGCCTTTGCTGTCTCTCTGCTTGGAAAATCTCTCATCAAGATTCAGGTTAAACGTAGCCTTTTCTTTGAAACTTCATCTGACCCACCTGCCCCCTACACAAGTTTATATAGCCTTTCTGTGGTCTCTACTTCAAAAGATAATTTTCTACATCCGTGTCCCACTCTTTAGGGTACAGGTTCTACTCCTCTCTGTATTCCCAAAAAGCTAGACTGTAAAGGCGCTCTGTAAATACTAACTGAAATAATCTCCCTCAACCCAGATTAGGGTGTGGAGCAGATTGTGAGCTAAGAACTGCTAATTCTGGTGACAGTGTTAGGAATGTTGGCGTGTGAGTGCAAGGGTATTAGGAGGAGGTCATTTAACCACATGAAAAGAATTTTGTTAAGCAGAAAAGTTTTGAGAACTAGAAGCAAAAATTGTTAGTGCCCTGAATCTATGCTTTTTTCTTTTTTTTCAATTCTGTACCCAAATTTTTTGGTCTGGTTCCTGTTGGATACAAAAATATAACATTATCCAAAACTTAACAAAGACATAAGAAAATAAACAAACTAAATAAATAAATAGAAAATGGGGGGAAGTTCATCTGCAAATAAACTCTAGTAAGTTGTACTCTCAGTTCCTGTCATTTATTACTTCACTCCTCGTGAAAGGATTCTCCCTTCCGCCCACTGTCATCTGACTTCCTGTGCACCCCTGTTGATGAGTATATTTCCCTCATCTTGCCTGGGATAATGATACATGAGCAGCCTTGCCAAAGACCAGTTCCAAACAGAAGTCAGGAGCTTTTAGAGTCAGGATGTATGTCTCCACCAGTTCTCTTGATACTTACTCTCTATCACACACACACATAAAAGTTATGTCCCGGGGGGGGGGGGTTGCTCTTCCAGGTTGATTCTAGAATAATACACACAAGTCTCTCTCCTTGAAATAGCTTCTTCTTCATCCAGAAGAAGTAACTCACTGACTAAAACAAAGACTAAATTAATTTTATCTGGTTTATCCCAGAAGAGCGGCCACTACACAGCAGTCAATATATAAACTATATTTGACATTTGAACATTAACATATTAAGCATTCAAAACAGTTTTATGCCAGCATATTTTTAAATATATTTTATAGAAATGTGAATCATTGATATTTATTTATATGAATCAATAAAAAGGATATATCAAGTTCCAGAAAGACAGATAATTTGAAGAGGAAATGTACTACCTAACAGATGATTAGCTATTCAGACTAGCTACTAATTTTAAAATGAAAAGAAAGTAAAAGTTTGACTCTTTGGTAAATGTAAAATACTTGGAGTTAAAATATTTTGGTTTTTGTTTGGTTTGGTTTGCTATAGGTTGTTACTCCTATTATTCCCACTGGGTCAGAAATTATTTACATAAATTTTAAAAATATAAAAACTACTATAACTATCTACTTTTCAAGGATAAGAATGAAGGATGAACAAATAAATGCTTGAACAATGACTAGCAAGCCATACATTAAATACATAGGAGTGATGTTGGAGGGGCCTAGGTGGGCTGGAGATGGTATATGAAAGGGGCAGCAAAACAAATAAATGTGTCAGGTTTTTACATGGTAATGACCACTTGCCTTTGTCCCAGAAATATGATCAACTCTATTTTGGGTGCCTGAAGTCTAATGTTTTTTGTAATGAGTTAAGCATTCAGTTAAAGTAAGGAAAAAGAGAGAGGAGAGAGAGAGAGAACTGCAAGAAAGTATAAGTGAAAGAAACATTAAAAATACACATAAACAATCTGAAAGGAATCTGTCCCACCACACATAGGATCCAGAATAAGGATTAACAGGTAAATTCTATCATCCTCCTAAGGAAACAAAACTTTCCACACAAAGCTATTGCCAAGAATGGAAAAACAGAAGTAACACTATTCACTTATTTTATTATTGCAGAATAACTTTAATGTCAATACTGAAAAATAGAACTAGAAAATAGATTATAGGTCAGTTTTATTTTTATTTGTAAATATATTTTTTTAAATATAACAAATTGAATTTACAAGGAAATAACTATCATATCTAAAAAGAATTTAATTTAGAACTATAAAAATGTCTCCAATACAATGTTTTTAAAAAGGGAAAGCAGTTTATGCCTTTGGTTATAACATTTTAACTTCAAAATCCAGCCTAAATAGACAATTCAAAAGCTTTAGTCACAGAAATGTTCACAGTGATATTATAAAAAGCAATGAAAAGCAGAATTAATCTAAATGTTTACCTGTGGCTTTTAGTAAGCAAACCATGATATAGAGACTCAATTGAATATTATATGGCCATAAAATGTGTACAAAGAAATGCATTTTCTAAATGCTATGGTAGATCCCTAACACTGAAAGATTTTAAAACAAAATTTCACTTACTGAGATTTACTCTGATCACTCTATTTAATCTTACAAGGTGCTTCTAAGCCTACAACACACTCCTGACACAGAATCTGTCTTAGCTAGATTGATTTTTTTCTATAATCAAGCTATTTTATATCAATCAATCAAATAAATAAATAAATTTTATATAAAACTTACGAATTTCAATAAAACTGGATGATTTACATGTTTACATTTACTATAAACTAAAAATGTAAGTGCCTATCTTTTCCTATATATAACCTCACAAGGAAAAATCCTGTGTTTGGTTTGCTGTTGTACCTCAAACTTCTATAGGTGCCAAAAAAATCTACATACCTCAAACGAATAAATGAACTTAACATCATGAATTTTTAAGTGACCTCAAATTACAAAAATAAGTAATTCTATTGAGGTATGAATTTAACTCACAGGCACTATGAGTCAAATGTGTAGGAAAAAAACACATAAAGGTGCCTGGCATCTGAATCTCAGTGCAGTTTTATTATTCTCTGCACATTTTATAGAGAGAATTCTATCCTATAACAATAGTATACTTCTTGGTGATTAAAGGAACAAATTACTGATACATATAAAATGAATGAGTCTCAAATGTATTCAACTGAATAAAAGAAGTCAGAAAGAATGAATACATATTGTAGAATTCCTTTCATATAAAATTCTAGAAAACATACAGAATGGCAGATAATAAGTTGGTTACCCAGGGAGGGATGATTGTTACAAGGCAAGATAAAACCTTTGGAGGTGATGAAAATGTACAGTATTGTGATTACAATGGTAATTCTATGGATGCAAATATCTGTCATTCATCATCAAATATTCTACTTTATGTGCAAGAAATTTATTGTATAATTCCTGAATAAAATTATAAAAAAGAAAAGTTAAAAAATACTTAAATGGTGTTAATGAATTTAAGCATCCTGAGAAACTTTCAATGTAAATCTTTGCTATATTTCAAGGGTATTTAACAATGTTAAATTTTAAGATCATGATTAAAGTCAGTGCATAATGATTATAACTATGTAATGCTAAACAGGAAAAATACAGTAAAAGATGCCAAAATGCTATCATTAGTTAGAATTCAGTGATGATATCTTGTGGATCTTTCTTTCTTTACACTTATCTGAAATTTTTCAATTTCCTTTAATGATCCAGATACAAAATTTTAAAGAAGTCTTGAATTCTTTACATAAGCAGCAAGATGTATAGAAACAAAAGAATCACAGTGAAGTATCTCTGAAGCGTTTATAATTTTTTGTTTGTAGTCTTTAAAAAGTCTCTTGAATTCTTTATTATAAATTGATATTTAATATTATAGAATGCTTTTCAAAGCCATGGGCAACTATTTGCATTTTCTCCTCTACCACATTACTATGAGGAATAAAAGAATAACTGACTTTGTGTTGTTCAATTTTCCTTAAACTCTTTGTATAAACCAACAGTTACAGATATGCTTAATACAATATTAAATTGGGGTAAGCCCTATCTTTTAGTTTCTTGAATCTCTACTTATATATCATATGAAATTATACTCAAAAGGGAAATATGTTAATATATTTAATTACTCTTGTAATCAAGCATCATTTCTGACCCATCTTTCATATCTTCACAGAATTAGTCATCCTGAGACCCTCTCTCACCACCAAAAAAAAAGAAGGAATTATGTGAAATGATAGATGTTTTAGTTTACCTTATTGTGGTAATCATTTTGCAACATATGTATGTACCATATCATTGCATTGTATATCTTCAACTTACACAGTGCTATATGTCAACAATAACTCAATCAAACTGAGAGAGAAAAAAATAATATACAGTGGCTTCTCATTGTCCAACACATTAAATCCAAATTCATTGTAGTGTACACAGTATTATCATAACTTGTTTTCATTAAATTTTCTAAATCCCAAGCTTTGAAGTAAGCAGGACAGTAACTTATTGTGTGTCATAAATGACCATATTGTTTTTAAACCTCATATACAAAAATGTTGGGCTGTCTACCAACACAGCAACGTAACCAGTATAAGAAATAAATTATTTTTCTTTTTAAAGGTAAAATTCATACTCATCAATTAAAAATGATAAATTTGATGATTTTATGATAACATGGATGTACCTAAAAGAAATCACAGTAGCAGAAATAAGTCAGAAAGAAAAGGACAGAATCCAAATGGTTTCACTAATATATGGGACATAGGAAAAACAAACAAAAGGCGAGGAAGGAAAGTCAAAACAGCTGAAGTTCAGAACTCAGGGTGCGGGGGCAGGTGAGGGAAGGAATGGGGGCAGGTGAGGGAGGGGAGAGCCCTGGGGGTTACAAAAACATAAAATAATTATCTATATAGTAAAGTTTTTTAAAAAAAGAAGAAAAATAAATTCAGGGGAGAATTGTCTTTTTGTTAGCTTTTACTTTTTCTCCCCTTAGACTATTCTTTAAGGTGATAAATGTTTGATAAGTTATATTTTAAAAGGTTGTTCATAATATATTAAGGTCTGAATTTCCTTGTACATAAAAAAAGAGAGAGAGGTATTTGGAACCTGAAATTTCCCCTTATGTATAAAAGACCTTTTTGCTTTAGATTGCTAAAACCATGACTGCTAATGTGTGTGTGTGTGTGTATATATATTTATATATATACAAAGGGGTAACTTCTTTTCAAATTTCACCATATGGTGCTATAAATGACTTTAATAATGAAAAATCACCTTGTTTATTAAAATAATTAAACTACAAATATCACTATGAGAAAAGAACTCATTGGAAATTATTTTTTTGAGAAAGTCACTTTTCTTGGACATGATTTTGCTGTAGGAAAACATTTCTTAAAATGTGTAACTTTTTTTAGCAAAGATATTGCTATTACAGATTTGTAGCAATCTGTGGCCAGTTTTTTATCCCTGTCAGAAATGTCTAGGTGGAGCAAAATTTCAATACCATATCTAACTGACAAATCAATAGATGAGTGCTAGTTGGATTGAACTTAAGTTTCAATCAGAGGAACAGAAATACAAGGGTGATACAGAAGAAACTGGTTATAGAGACCAAAAGCTAAGCAGTTGTATCCACTGTTGTTTTTGCCTGCAGGTTTGGGTCTGAAAGCAGTAGAATCGGTAGCACAGAAGAAAACATGAGTGTGAAACAGAGAAGAGTTAAAACAAGTTGGAAGGTTTGAGGGCCAACTGGAACTGAGGACAATAGAACCCACATTTTTCTCAACATGATTGTGTGAATGGCATAAGAAATGACAAATATCATTCACTACAAAGCCCAGGAGATGATTGCAAGAAACTGAAGAAGGGTGGCGGTTAGGAGAGAATTGTTACAAAGATGACCTTGCTACTACTCCACACCAGCCAGGCAGGCCAACAGATGTCATCACAATATCTGGCCATCTCAAGACATTGACTACAGCTACATTTGCACCTTCCAAATACAAGCCAAATTTTTCTTGTGGTTAACTCCAACCCTGCCTGAACCATACCTGGAGAAGTGTTCTCAATGACATAGTTCCAGTTGAGTTAGGTATACAAGGAACAAATCACCGCACACACTGGCTCTTTACTCTCCACGTTGCACTCTTGGTGAGTCCCTAAATTGTATCTACAAGCCATCTTCCCTCTTCTGAGCCAATGTACGTATTCTAGAAGGTTCCTGAGGTGTGTATGAAATATTTAAAGAGGAGTATTTGACATCGAATTTGATATTAAAGTCTGGAACTAAAGAAAAATTCCACTCCCACATTAGAAGTAGAGAATTTGTAGTCAATCAGCATAGGTGACATACAGGATGAGCCCACCCAGGAAGAGCATGTGCATAAAGAAAGAACAATGATGAAGTCTTCAAGAACACTCAGTGTGGTGCACAGAAGAATGGGAAAGGGATAATCTTCTTGCCATGTAGAATAATCTGGTATGTTCTTTGGGGGAACTTAGTAAATTTTAATGAATGCATTCTGGTAACTGAAGTTCATAACACTTCTATGAAGAGAGTAAGACTGTCTCCCAAATTTAGCACATGTGAATCAGTAAAGTTAAGCACCCTGTAGTATCTATTTTCTTTCCCCAGTAATTTTATGGTGACAGATAATCATAAAAGAATAAAGTAAGGGAGTAAAGATGAAACCAACTGGCTGAATTAGCTCCCCAGCAAACTCTACTTTTTTTTTCCTTGTGTCCTAGAAGGATAGTCCCTAGAGTCCTATGCACAAAACTAAAACTTCTCAGAAGTCAGAGGATATCACTTTTGTTTTTTCAGTTTCCCCAAATGCAATACCTGCAGCCACTTCTGGTCTGGTAAATTAAGTAAACAGAGACTGGTAGAGTGAATAAAGATCCTAGTCAAGTGAATCCTGTGGTAAGACCTTAACAAATAATTATCTGACTGGCAATATAGCTCCTGGAGGACAAGGAACCTGCTGTAATACTGAGTAGTACCTAAGTGTGGATGGATAAGAACAGAACTAGATCATGCAGAAACCTGATACCATCTTTCAAGGCAAGTGTTTATTTATTCCTCCCAGTGCCATAACATCAGTTACTATAATACCCTGGGAGACTAATTCAAACTCACTATCATCATCTTTCTGATGAGATTTTCACCATCAATATACATCATGCCAACATTGACTCTTTTGATTGCAACAAACAAGAACTCACTTGATTCACATCATAAAATAAAAGGGTACCTCATAAAAAGGAAGTTTGTAATAATTCTCCATCCCTTTTTTAGAAACCTGATGACCAGACTGGTCATAAGTGATATTTCAAATTCTCTATTCATTTGTTCCCTTCTCTTCACCATTGAGCAGTTTTCTCATGTGACTCTATATGTTTCTACTCTGTCAACATGTGACTGTGGCTTTGCTATAGCCAACTAGTACCTCAAGCCCTTGTTTCAGTTTTCAGATTCCCTACTCGTTGGAAGATTTTCTCTGTTTCTAATTTTAAATCCCTAAGAGAACGTCCTCCTCATTCAACCCCTCTTTGGAAATGAAGACACAGGTCAAACATTACTGACCAGCCAATGCAGCGACTGCCCTGGGCAGCCACACCTGCTCCCAATGCTGCTCACATAAGCCCAGGAAGCTGACTTGAGAGGCAAGAAAATGAAAAAGGATCAAATGGTTCAAAACATGGCTTGGCAGGCAATCAGATTTCTGAACCAGTCAGTTTCCCACAGAACAAGGTATAAACAGGACAGTGCTTGGAAGTCAAATCCCTCTCAGAGTGTTCATAATGACTTGCCAAAGAGAAATAAAAGTAGTTGCATTAGGATGAATTTATTATGCTGGATTTTTTCAACATTAACAAATTTAAATTAAATCCTATACAAGAGCTATGAGATCAAAAATTATTATCTATGAAAATGCATAGAAAGAACAACTTACCACCATGCAAATGTGAGGGCCATTATCAGCAGGAATTCAAAGCTTTCATTCACTCATTTAAAAGACCATGCCTACTATGTGCCAGGCTCTGCACTATTTGCTGGGGGCGGGGGAGGGTGGGAGGGTGGGGAGGGAATCAGTCATCACTTTTCAAATTCCAATTACACTAATGTTAATGCTGTAAATATTCTTTCAATGCAATTTAATGACTTTATTTCTTTTCAGATGAAATGTGAATGGCTAATCAAAGTCACTTATCAGTTCCAAAAGCCTAAATAGCAGGCATGGCCAGTCCTTGAGTGAGACCTCTAAGGAAAGCAGCAGGCTACAGGAAGTATATTGCTAATTCTAAAAGGGGCATACACTGCTTTGCATCAGTGCTAATGGAGCCCCCAGAACAGCATCAGGAAACCCTATTGCTGACAGTACCATATTTCAAGGTATTTTAAAAACTGACTGCACAGTCCCCTCCTGAAACCCAAATTGCTCACCTATTAGAAGAACTAGCCATCTACAGAGCAAATCCTTTTGTGAACATACACATTTCTGCCTTCCAGATGCTTCCTAGAGTATGGGGCTTCAACGTTGAGGGCTTTTTCTCTTCTTCTTCTCCTTCTTCTTTACTTTATACCCTTTAACACTGTGTAGTTTTGCTGGATAATACTGAACAGCTGCAACATGCTACCCAGTGGGATTGCTGAAATTTTTGGCAATTGCTGAAATGACTCTGTGTAGACACATTCACACATGTGGAGATAGAAAAATTGTTTAAGAACCAGGGGACTCATCGGAATGAAAGATGCTGGCTAAGTGCTAAACATTATTATTTCATCTGAAAGAAGGATGAGGCAGATAAATATAATTTCTGGTAAGACTGAAAATGCCTCAGAAGTATTATGTTAATTATTATCACAAAAGTTCATCAGGAGTCTCCAAGCTCAGCAAACTTGACCAGAAATCTATTTCCTTTCTGACAGTCTTTCAGTCTGCACTAACATTTTTGCTCCTAATTACTTCAATTAAAAGTACTTTATAATAAAATGTTGCCATTTCTTTCTCAGACCTTACAGTCATAGAGATAATTGTCAAATTGTTCTTTCCCACTCCCAAATGAAATTGTCTTCCCAATACAATGAGCTATTTTATCCTGTTTTATCCTCCTAAGGATTCAGGAAAATAGGTAGCTCCCCTGAATCACTGAGGAAGGGTTTGCCTTTTTGTATGTTTGCTTATTAAATAGGCTGAGAAACTGAACAGGAACAATTCACATTTGAGAAGATCCTCCTTTTGCTTGCAGTATTCTTACTGCCAGGGATTGTCACACACACAGACTCAACTATGGCATAAGTCATCAGGATGCTGAAATCAGGTCATCAATAGAACTAGTCTCTTTGCTCACTGAGATGGACTACTTCATTGTTTCAATCACATCTATAACTTTAGGTAATGTTTAGCAGCAAGAAAACATTTGTTCTCTCAAAGAGGGACTCCAATAACTGAATTGTGCTTCAGATTCCTTGCAGAAGACATGAAATAACTGATAATGACAAGCACCGACTGTAGCAAGGTTGACTTGGTCAATTACTCTCTGCTGAACTGAAGTCTGTATGATGCATCTCACAAACAGATTGCTTGGGAGTGACAGGAAAAGAGACTTGTGCTTGCCAACTAATGGGACATAGTCTTCATTCAAACAAATTGATATTTCACATTATTTTCCATCATTTCCTCCCATTACAAAATAATAATAAACATTTAGATACATTTATAGAACAACAGTTTCTCTAAGAGTTATAAATCACTCTATAGCACCTCTTCCCATATTGGAACATCTTTGCTTAATATCTCCAACTCATTCCTATATAAAATAAAGCATTAAAGAATAGAAATGGTGGCATCACCTAAAAGCTGGATAGTAATAGTCTGTAGCTTTTCAAAATAATCTAGTATTTAATCTCAGAGCTACGACAAAGTTTAAAATTCTCCACCAATATTTTCACAATCTTGCTGGATTAGAAAGGTAAATTATACAGAAAGTAACAGGGAATAACAAGGAAGTTTATAACAAAGTGAAAATCCTAATAAATTGCATCCTTGGATTCAGATGACTACCTCTATATAGGGTTTTGAAATGAAGTATGGTATAATTTTTTAATGGACTTTGGCATCAGACCTGGGTGGATTTGAATCCCTCTCTGTATCTTAGCTCACTCTTGTGTAAGGATAGTCTTATCTTACCTGAATGTTACTGAATTCAATGCTCATAGGATAAAGTGCTCCACAGAGAGTAGACATTCAACTCAGTGGTAAATACAACCTCCTTTAGACTAGGTAATCAAATTCTAAATAGACAGCTGGTAAAATTATTATATAGGAAAAATGTGATCTCATCATTACAAATCTCACATTTGTTTATGATTTCTCTAATTTTTGGTATGAACCCCACCTCAAATGTGTAGTCTCCCAATGATTTCATGGTGTCCCACTGTCTCCTATCAAAGTTTATCCAAAAGACTGAGGTGTTAGGGAAATGATGACATACCATTTCCAGAAGTACTTACATATTTACAGAAAAACAATTGAAAGAAGGAAAAATTACAAATGTACAATTTCAGGGAAAATAATTGCAGGCTTTTCCAGTCTCTGACTCCACAAAGATGACTGTACAACCAAAATCATGTTCCCTTTTCCTTGCTAACAGAAGCCTGATTTTAATGAAATGGGGATATACCCTGTCACAAACAATAAGTAGTGGCCTACACCACTACTCATGTTAACGCCATTCCTATCTGCCAATTAAAGTTCTAAGAGTAGGCATATGACCCAATTTTGATCAAGGGGACATGAGGGGAAGTCCCCTAGTCATTTCTGGAAGGAAAATTTTCTCCCTTAGGAGTGGTTTCTTCAATGAAGGGAAACGTGATTTTGGTCTTGCATCCCTCCCTGCTTGGAACATTGTGGTGTAAAGATATTTGTTTCTTGCTTTGGGCACCATTTTGTTACCTCTAGGGAGACATTGCCACATAGAGATAACAGGGGCTCTGGAGAGGCTGGGGTTGTCGGTAATACAACTAACCTGCTACACTAACTCTGGGATTTCCTGCTTACACTATGAGAACTGCAAGTGATAAATGTGCGTGCATGTGTGTGTGCATGTGTGAATAGATATACTTTCAGTCAGATAATCTGTTATTTGCAGCCAAGCATATCATAATTTATGAGCACTCTGTTCTTTTATTATCATTAAAAAGCTCAGGAGACAGAAACAAAGTTTAAGGGATTAAGAGCTAAAATATCCTTTTAACCATTTTTGATAAAAGAATTCACAAATATCACTCTAGACTCCTCTGCCTCCTCTGTCTTTCAAGTGCAACCAAATTAGATCTCAAATCTATACCTGACTAGGAAGTCGTAAAAACAGGAATCTTCTCTTAGTAATACAGCAAGCACCCAGCACATTCCTGGCACATGTGGGCAACTGATAAATATGTCCAGAATCAATGTGTATACGTTATAGAATGGTTTATCAAAGTTGTAGTTTTCTCAAGCTTTGAGTTGTAGGGTCCTAACAGTGCTCTCAGCAGCAATTTGATCTGGAAACAAAGCCAGAAAACAAGAATGGCTTTCTATGCCCATCTTTCTGTAACAAATGGTTCTATATTACAGGCCCACAGTATAAATAATTACCCTCCCCAGCACCCCAAACAAAGCTATGATTTTTCTTCTGATTCTCTATTTTTATAAAACCTAAGACCATCAGTGTGTTTGTGTTTTTTGTATTGACTGTAGGTTTTGATGTTGTTGCCAGTTCCCTTCTCACACTGTCAAATTTTGTTTTATGTTCTCTTATTCCTTCAGCTATTTCGAGGGGGGAGAATGCTAATTACCATGGGCTTAATAGCAATTTTGAACTGCACAGGAACACTGGGGTCTCACGAATACCTGTCACCACAGAAGTTTTCAATTACCATAATTCCATTCCTAATTCAAATTACCATAATTGCCCTCCATTAATGCAACTTTCTTAAAGCTGAAACATCAAAGAAGAAGCTGGCACTCACATTAGCTTAGTTGACTACATGCAAAAAATAAACAGCATCTGTCCATTTTGCAAATAGGATGGTGTTAGCCTGAAAAACATATGTGTATCAGTGCTCTGAGTTCATAAGACATCATATTATGTTTTGACTATTCTGTCAAAATTTGTAAATACTGAAAAACATCCCTATCTCCCTCATCTCTCTTCTCTTCTGGACAAAGAGCAAGAACTGTCCTTCGAATTGTTTCTGTTTCATCACAATAAAATTCAATCTGTCAAATATTAACTAACTTTGTTCCTACAATTCCACCTATTTGTGTAAAACCAGTCTTATGACTTGGAACCATCAGTTTCGATATTAATGATCCTTTTTCTCTCATAAATCTTGATTTTTTTTCTCACTTATAATTATGGAGTCAGACCATTTTCCAGAGTTAGCTGGACTGGGTATATATATGTGTGCCATCACTAGACTGTAAATTCATCATTTTACCAGGAAACCATAATTTTGTAACTTGAAATATAAGCAATTCTTTGTACTTGAACTTTAAGAAACTGCTAGAGGAGAGCAGGCAGAGGAAAAAAAAATCTTTTTATACAGAAGTTGAACTCTTAGAGCATCTGATTTCAAGGAAGCAAATGTGCCATGCTTTAAACCAATTCAAAGAGTGAAGCATTCTTCAATAAATTTATCTAAGTCAATTCATTAAATGACACATTTCAAGCAATGTTTAAGCAAGTCCTATCATCAGTTCAATTTAAATTGGTGGTAAATGATCAAAGCCATTGGTAATTCTCTATCCTGCGGAGTCACTCTGTGGTATCTGGCAGTTCACTCAGGCATCCAGGACCCACGGCAGCTTTGAAGGTTAAAAATTCTGCATCTCCAAATGCCACTGGCACCTTTAGGATTTGACTCTGGGCAGCATGACTGCAAAGCTCCCTGTTAAAACTGAGAAACAGCACAGTCCCAACTTGTTGAAAGACTGAAGCATTTGGAGAGAATGCGTTCAGCTAATTAGCTACATCAGTCAATGAGACAATGTAGACGAAGTAGTCCCAGGCTTACAGCCATGCTCTGGGTGCTTCTTTCACTTCCTGCTCCCAAGTAGTCTAACATTCATTTAGGTTATTGTCACATTTATTCCTAAAGTTGGGTAGGGGGAAATAAACTACTTTTCTTCCGAAGACTTCATAATACCAGACAGATGTCTCTCAACAAGGAACAGTCTTTAGATACCTAGAAATGATTTGCAGACAAGGGGGGGGGGGGCATGTTTCAAGGAAAATTGTGAGAACTATATATTGTTAAGTCATCATATTTCTGAAGGAGGATACCAAAATTAACTGTCCCTTGCTTGGAGTCATCACTTTCTTCTGGCTAAAGAGGAACTCAGAACATGACAAGAATTATAATAGATGTGACATTACTATTCTGGTAGCCAAAATTTAAATTTTGATTACAATTTTGATACAAATAGAAGACTGGTTCAAGCACTGGCTAATTTCTATACAGTTTCATACTGATATTTCTGAAGTTTAAACCCCTACTTGTAGACCTGAATCTCATCTTCCTCATAAATGATAGTAACCTGTATGTTGTTGATGACTTAACAGGTCAGGAAATATTTGGTATAAGGCTTCCCATCTGAAGTTTTCCCTCTGCTAAATTGAGAGTTCTGTGTAGACCAGGACCACCTGGGACAGCATATGACTAATAGGATTTGTTAAATGAATGAATTAATGGAACGAGTAAATAATACAATTTTACAGAGTGGAAATACCTACTATATCGGATCCTTCTGCCTGTCATTATGAATAGGATTTATGCATGAAAAAATGTTCAATGTCACTAGCAATCAGGGAAATGCAAATCAAAACCACAATGAGATACCACCAGTAAGAATGACCCACATTAAAAATAATGGGCAATAACAAGTGCTGGAGTGGATATGGAGAGAAAGGAACACTCTTACACTGCTGGTGGGAATGTAAACTGGCCCAGCCACTACAGGAAGCAGTGTGGAGGACCCTCAAACTAATGAAAATGGAACTACCATTTGACCCAGCAATCACTCTTCTGGGAATCTACCCAAAGGAGACCTCAATATTTATGTAAAGGGACACCTGTGCTTGGATATTTATTGTAGCACTATTTATAATTGCAAGGACATGGAAACAACCCAATTGTCACAAAACAGGTGAATGGATGAAAGCATGCAGTTTATATACACAATGGAATATTACTTATCAACTAAAAATAACAAATTTGATGAATTTGGGATAACATAGATAGACCTAGAAGAAATCATCTTAGCAGAAACAAGTCAGAAAGAAAAAGACAGAAACCAAATGGTTTCACTAATATATGGGATATAGGAAAAACAAACAAAAGGCCAAGAGGAAAAGTCAAAACAGGCTAACAACCAAACTTAAGTACACAATGGGGGGGGATTCCGGGGTAGGGGGGCAGCAGTCAGGGAGGGGAGGTAGTAGGTGAACCCTGGGGAATAAAAACACGTGAAATATATATTTATATATTATTTTTTAATTAAAAATTTAAAAAGAATAGGATTTATAAAAACTCAAGGATTAAAAGTAAATATTTCTGAGAAATCAACTTTGTAAGTCATTTACTTTGAACTTTGCAGTCCAAAATACATCTACAAATGTACTGAGGTTCTTGAACTGTATTTATATGATTAGATATAGGGGGTGGAGTTGGGGTAGCATGCCAAGATCTCATTCTTAATTTCATTCAACCTGTCTTTCTCCCCTTGCCTTGCCATTTCTGTTATTCTCTAAATGAGTTGCTCCTTTTGACTCAATTCTTCTATTCATTATTTTCTTCTTTTATTTGCCCCTTTCTTTACCTAAACTTAATTAAAAACTGTGGCACATATTTATTCAATTGTATCTTAACTTTGTAATATTTACTTTTAAAAATAGGCACTTTTATATTTTTAATGATTTTTTTTAACAATAAAAATCTACATATGATTAGTTCTGTTTTTCGAGAAGTTAAAAGATATCGAATTTAATTTTAAAAATTGCTCCTTCTGATTTGTAAATTGCTTTGATGCTGGAACTCAGACTCTTGACACCTCTCCCTCTGAGGCTCCCAGTAACCTTCAGAATCGTCTGTACAACTTGATTCTTCCCAAAGCCCATATTATAATGTCACACTCTAGCAATACATTGATTTTCAGGCAATGAGACAAAATCACCAGCCAGACACAGTGGTTCTGAACTCTAGGCGGAGTACAGCTACTTTCTAATCATCTGAAGTAAGAGAAATTGCTTGGTTTGGGAGAGGCATATTTCAATGCTCTCAAAAATAAAATGGGAATAAAAATAAAATGTTCTACTGAATTCATAGAATTGTTATGAAATGCAAGTGAATTACTGTAAATAAAAGTGCTTTGTAGTGTGCAAATGGTATTTTTAAGATCTACTACTTCTAAATGATATAGCACAGCAGTGAATGCAAAGACTGGAATCAGTGTGTTGTCCATTAGCTATGACCTTGACATTCTAAGACTTGTGTCTTTGTTTCCTTCTCTACAAACATAGAGTAATTGTACAGAGTTTTACTAGAACTTAAAAATCTAGTATTATGTAAAGTACTTAAAATAGTCTCTATCTAGAGTAAGTACTATATAAGTATTTGCTATTATTACCACTACCGTTATCATATTCTCTATCTCAAAATTCTACTGTGATTTTCCTGCCTGGCATTCATAACTGTCCATAATCACCCTTCTATACCCAAGCAAGACCAGCTCTGCTCAATCTCCTAGTGATCTGCATTCAATCCCAAACTGTGCCTTATTCATTTAGCATCAATTATCTGAAATGCCCTTTTCTCTATCTACCTATTAATCAAATTACAATTCAAGTCCCACCTCCCCCAACCACTTGAATCATCTCGTGCCTACGTCTGAATTATAATGTCAGTTTAAATCCAGACTGTTCACCTGGAATTTCAATAGTGTAGTTCTTTCTACTATTACTTATCCTTTTTGTATGTTTTTGCAACACATTGGTTTAGAACACTCTATGTGATTCAGAAATAAAGACTGACCCCTCTTCAGATGTCTGCTATCACACTAAATCCAACACCAAAATGCTTGTAACCCTCAGTCATAGTTCACTGGGCTCCCTCCACATTTTGCTTCTATAGCTGCTACCCCAAAATCCACCCTGCTGGTAACTTCAGTTCTATGAAAAGATTTCTTAGACCTGTTTGACTTAATTTTCTCAGTTTCTTTACTTTGCTTCTCTATAGTCTATACGAATGAAATTATCTGATTTTTTTTTCTTCTCTGATTTACTTCAGTTAGCACAAACTCCTTCAGTTCTATACATGTTGTCATAAATGGCAAGATTTCATCCTTTTGTATGGCTGAGTAGTATTCCATTGTGTGTACACATCACATCTTTTTTTTAGTTCATATATATATATTTATTATATGATTGTCTACCCCAACATTCTCCCACCACTTTATCAGTCATGAACCATCTTAACCTTTTGTGCCCATCCCTCCCTAAATTTTCCCTCCGCCCTTCTTGCTCTATGCTTAGTTCTGTTGACAGTTTTAAATTGTTCTTGTCCATTTGTTTGTTTTCCCTATATCCCACATATCAGTAAGACGATTAGTATTTTTCTTTTTCTTTCTGGATTATTTCTGTTAACATGATTCCCTCTAGCTCCATCCACGTTGTTGCAAATGACATAAGTTTGTCTTTTTTGATTGATGAATAATATTTCATTGTGTAAATATACCACAACCTTCTGACCCACTCATCTGTTTTTGGACATTTGCGTTATTTCCATATCCTGGCTATTGTAAATAAAAATCAACATCTGAGCACAGGTACCCTTTTGAATGAGTGTTTTTCTATCCTTTAGTTAAATTCCCAGAAGTGGGATTGCTGAATTGAATGGTAGTTCCATTTTTGGTAGTTTGAGGATTCTCCACACAATTTTCCATAGTGGTTGGACCAGTTTGCATTCCCACCAGCATTGTAAAAGTGTTCCTTTCTCTCCACATCCATGCGAGCGTTTGTTGTTGCCCGTTTTTTTTATATGGACCATTATTACTGTGTGAGATGGTATCACATTGTGGTTTTGATTTGCATTTCCCTGATTATTAGTGATGTTGAGCATTTTTTCATATGCTTATAGGCCATTTGTATTTCCCCTTGTGAGAAGTGTTTTTTTAGCTCTTCACCCAATCATAGCTTATTTTTTGAGAATTTTGCCCTTATTGGAGTTTTTGCAGTGATCAACTTTGTTTTCATAGAAGCAATGCTTGCC
>PVHY01018115.1:0-28608 GCA_004024945.1 Uropsilus gracilis
TAGTAATTAGGAAATCACTTTGTTAGAAATAAATTAGACTGCACTCTGATAGTCTTGCTTTGACTTGGGATTTTTGGTTGAGAAGGCTGGGGATGGTGGAAAGAACCCACAAGAGTTTAAAAGAGAGTAAATTGAGGCAAACTAGTGTAAGGTGTAAACTGTAGTTTTTAAGTTTTTCCTTTGCAGTTTTTGGAGCTGGGAGCTGAGTAGCAGCTGGCTGACTTTTGCATATCAATAGGTAGTCAGTGAAAATGCTAATGAACTGTTAGTAGCCTACTTCCTAGGGAGAAGCAGGCATAGGTAGGTGTTCTAGTTCAAGGCAAAAAGTCTTTTTTCCTTTTTTTTTTTCCAACCCGATTTCAGTTCTAGCATTTACACAGACATACCAGGTAGGGCAGAGCCAGCACTAGGTGTGTGTGGGGGGGCAGTCCTGGGGTGAGGAAGGGAAAGTTTCCCAGCAGGTCAGGAATCTTTATATTCTCTGGGCTCTCTCTGGCATTCTCTCATGCTCTCTTTTGTACCCCATCTCCACTCAGGGTGACACTGCGCCTTTAGCCTCTTAGGCCCAGGTATGCACATTCACACATGCACATACCCACTGGACCACTCAATCATGGGGAAGATGCAATATGACAGGTACTAACTATACAGGGTAATAAAGGAAAAAGCCTGATTAACTTACCCTGCACAATGTTACAGGAAAAATCACGTTTCCTAAATATTGACTTATTTACTCTCTCAACCAGAACTTTCCCAAATGGACACTTGAAGTTTCATCTAGGGATTAGAAGTCTCACTTCCTCTCATACTGCAATCAAAATTGTAGCAAATTCACAGACACACATGAGAAGCCCTTTAGAATAAAGGGAACAAAGCCAGAGGGTGCAAATGAGCCCCATGTGTTTGTCTCCAAGAGCATAAAACCAAAACTAGTTTCCAGGTTGCAGACTTTGCCAGGTTAAATTTAAACTTAAAGGAGAAGATGAAGGAAAAAAAAAAAACCTGTCTATGCTAAAGGTTGAACCCTTGTCTAGGTCAAAACACACTTGGAGAGCTTTACTGAAGTAAAACTAAGTTTCTCTAAATTAGAAACAGAACTCTTGTTGATATCAGATCATAAAACAAGCAAAACAGGTACTTAACAAAACTTGCAGAGAGGGAGTAGCTGGCCCTTTAAAGCCAGCAATACACCAGGTTCTTCCCAGCCTGCGCAGTAGCAAAACCACACTAACCTTAAAAGGAGGTAAAATCAAGCTGGGAATGGTGGTGAATGCCTGTAATCCCAGGTACCTAGGAGACTGAAGCTGGGGATCATTTGAGTCCATGGGTTCAAGACAACCTTGGGCAACCATAGCGAGACCTAGCCCTTTAAAGCCAGCAATACACCAGGTTCTTCCCAGCCTGCGCAGTAGCAAAACCACACTAACCTTAAAAGGAGGTAAAATCAAGCTGGGGATGGTGGTGAAAGCCTGTAATCCCAGGTACCTAGGAGACTGAGGCTGGGGATCATTTGAGTCCATGGGTTCAAGACAACCCTGGGCAACCATAGCGAGACCTAGTCTCTTTTTTAAAAAGGAGGTAAAAACAGATTTACTCATTAAAAGACAAAAATAGATAAGAATCACCATGAGGTACAAGGGCCCCCTTTGATTATCTTACCCATCAGTTCAGTCTCTAGTCCAAAAACTGCACATGCTGCAGCAGCCATGTGCATTCACAAGATGGCGGCTGTTCCACCTTCAAATGAAGATGCCAAGATGGCTCCATTGTTCCTTCTTCCAAAGGCACAGCTATTCACTTCAAGAGAGAAAAAGCCAACATGGCATCATTGCTCCTTCTTCAAAAGTGGGAGATTCAAGTCCAACAAGGAAACCAGGATAGCATCTTCAGTTCTTCTCCAAAACACACAGCTCCAGCATTCTTTCAGCTTCAACTCTAAAATGGCCCAAAATCAGCAGGAGTCACTTGAAGAAGAGCAGCAACTACTTCAGACTTCTCATGATGAAAACAGCAACACAGCAAGTTCTCTTCAGGTCTCCAGACAATTTCTAAGTTTCGCAATTTCAAGATTAAACTAAGTTCTCAAGTACCAAAATTCTAGGTCAGCTTACACAAGTCTCAAGTTTCTCCAGCATGCTTCCCTGGGTTTTTTACTAAGTGGGACTAGGAGGAAGCCCCCTGTATGGTTTCCTTCTTTGCCCCACTCTGGCACATGGCCGAGGCAGCTCTCACTGCTTCTTTGCTCTCTTTTTTCCAAGGTTTTTCTCCCTTTCAGTCTTCTCCTTCAGTCTCCTCCCTAATCTCCTCAACCTTTTTTCCTCTCTGTGGGGGGCGGAAAAAGAAGGTTGCCCTCTGAACAAATCCTCACAAATATGAGGAACTATAAATTCCTGCCCACCAGAGTAAAGCATAGATATCAGGAAGCCCTGTATCAGTGTAGATAACAAAGTCATCCTACAGAGGGTCTGGTGATTGCCATCTATCCTAGATAAGCAGACCCTACAGAAAGCTAGCCCCCAGCAAAACTGACACCAAGCAAAAGGCTGTTGTAACTGCTGAAATGTTACATGAATTGTATAAAAGCTGTATGAAAAAATAAACTCGTGGCCAGCAGATCAAGAGAAAAGCTGCTGTGCCCTCCTGCCCAAGAGATCGTTTTTATCGTCTTGATTGCAATCCTCACTCCTTCCCTCAGGCACCGTTCCCCACCGTGGCTGGACCGCAGCACTCTCTTGAAAAGGTTTAACTTCTTCTCCAAGTCTCTGCCCACCAGGGCAAAATGGCTGCTATTCTAATGCAGAACCACCACAGCCCCTCAGTTTCACCACAGCCCCTGTATCACTGTCACACATTCTGCAGTTGAAACTTACTTATGGTGACCAACACGAGGAAGGTCCTTTGGGGTGGTCAACCAAGGGGGTGATGGCCCTCACCCCATGTTTGAATCCAGCCATTTATAGACAGCCTGATGTGCAAGGTAGGTTCACTGCCAACAATTCAGGCAGACAGATAAAGAGAATCCTAGAACCCTTGGTGGATTTTACAACTTAAATGCTCTCTTAGGGTACACCAGGTACACCAGGTAGGGAGGCTGGGCTGATTGTGTGGCAAGCAGGCAGGCAGACAGGTAGGGGGACTGGGGGTCAGGCAAGCAACTGGGCCTCCCAGCCCCCATGATATTTTTTTTCTGGTCTCTCTCTCTGGTCTCTTCTGTAGTCTGGCTACTCATAGTTGTAATTATCAGAGTGCTGAAAGTTGCAGTGCTGTAGTCACCACTTTTATCCCTGTTTCCCTGCTTCTTAGCTCAGGTGATCACACTTACACATGTGCACACCCATGCTCTTTGGGCCCAGATTGTCTGCAATTATGAATGTGCATGCCCTGTGCCCATGCTCCGTAGAGCCCTCTGTAAAACACGACCAAGGTTTTAGGTGATAACTACAAGCTAGTGGCAAAAAAAGGCCTGATTAACTCATTTATCCTACACTTGGAAATAAAAAAGAGGGTACCTTAGTTTGAGTTGAAAGAGTGGTAAGGAAGGAGGGAAAACAAGCCAAGCTAAGTAAAGAAAAGTTTAGTGCTGCACCCCTGAGTAAGCTTTATGGACCTCTAGGGCAGGGGTCTGTGAAAATGCACACCACGTGGTGGGGGTGATGGTTTTTATTAGGGAGGTAGGGCTTTGTTTGGGATGGAAGGAAAAGGTGGGCAGAAGTTGGTGGGCTCATAGCTGGAAGGCTATTAGCATTTTTTTTTTTTTTGAGATTAGGTCTCGCTATTTTTGCCCGTGGAACCGCAGGCTCTCGTTGCCTGGGGTACCACGGACTCAAGCAATCCCCAGCCTTAGTTCCCAGGTAGCTGGGATTACAGGCACGCGCCACCACACCCAGCTATTTTTTTGGAACTAGGTCTCGTTATGGGCCCCAGGCGGGACTCGAACCGCGATCCCTAGCCCCGGCTGCTTCATAGGCTGAAGCTTACAGGCACGAGCCACCGTACCCAGCGCTATTAGCATTTTTCATCAGTGAAATAAAGAACTTATTTTGCATTAGTGGATGAGATAAAAGATTTATTCTGCATCTCTAATGATTGGTGGTGGAGCGTTTACTTTCAGATTCCTTACTCATACACGATAAAATCCCCCTAAAAGACTCACAGATTTTTTTTTTCTGAGACTAAGTTTCGCTATATTGCCCAGGGTTGTCTCGAATCCACGGACTCAAGTGATCCACTAGCCTAATCCTCCCAGGTAGCTGGGATTACTGGTGTGCGCCACCATGCCCAGTCAAAGACATTTTAAAGAGCTAACTTATAATGAAAGTTGGGAGAGGGAGAGGGAAGGTTAATTGGCCAGCTTGTGCCTAGATGCCAATCATCCTACTGACAATACCGGGGTGCAAGTGGGAACAGAGAAAGTGGAGGACCAGGCAATCTGCTTTCAGTGTTTTAAAGGTCCACTTGGCCCCTTGAC
Source organism: Uropsilus gracilis (assembly GCA_004024945.1). Classification (NCBI taxonomy): domain Eukaryota; kingdom Metazoa; phylum Chordata; class Mammalia; order Eulipotyphla; family Talpidae; genus Uropsilus; species Uropsilus gracilis. The sequence goes on from PVHY01018115.1 coordinate 4,469, forward strand.
TCTGTCCCTAGTTCTTAGCAACAACCCAGCTCAGGAAGCCAGTTAATGGCATGCTTCTAGTTTAATCCAAGCTGCCTGAGATCCTGCCAGAGTGGAGACGGGTGGTGTCCTTTCAGGACATCACTCACTGACTTGGAGTTTGCTCCTCTTGCTTTCCACTTTATTAAAACTCAAAGATCATTGGCCTGCCTTTTCAGGTAGATAAAAACTAACTTCCTTCAGGTGAGTACCTTCACAGACCAGTCACCTTGCACCTTGTTATGCAAATACCTGCCTCTTTCTTGCCAGTTGCAAACTCTCAGCTACAGAGGAAAAAAAAATCAGAGACTACAGTTTCAAACTTGCTAGCTTGCCTCAATTTACCCTTTGCAGCTCCTCCAGCCTCAAGACATCCAATATTACTGTTAGGGGGCACCCCCCCCCCATTGTCTCCTGTTTAAGATTGCAGATTTCAAGGAAAGTATGTTAAAATGTGAGCATGACCTTATTTGGAATTTCCCTTCAGGGAGATGCAAGAGGAAGGAAGAAGTGAAAGTTTTTTTAATTTGTAATGCAATGATTTAGGAGCTGTTTCTGGAAGGCGGGAAAACAGAATATATAGAGGTTTGAAACAAAGGGGGAAAAAGTACAGAAAGGAAAAGAGAAAGATGGGAATGGAGATTGAGATTTAGGTTTGGTTTTGGCCATTTTGTAAGATGGAGATGTGAACTATGTGAGCTTGGCCATAAGTGGCCAAGGCCTGGGGCCACCTCTGTCTGGCCTGGCCTAGCCGCATGTGTGCTAAAGGCAGTTAAGAAGTTTGCAGATTTAAACTCCCGTGTTGGAGTTTGTTTTGCTGAGCTTGACTTGTGTCTGGAAGAGGCCATGCAAAGGTCAGGCCTGAGAAGAAAATGAACTTTGCTGGGCCCGGTACCATGAAGTTTCTTTTTAACTACCTGGAGGACAAGGAGAAAACAGCATGAAAGACAGGGAGAAGCACGTCAAAGAAGCAGCCAAAGGAAGATGTTCTTTGGCATCTGGAGATGAATTCTGACTGACTGGACATTGGTGAGATAATCAGGACTGAGAGACTGAGGATTTTTGGGCAATCTGGGGAAAGGACTTTGGACAATGTGAGAAAGGTTTTGGACATTGTTAAAGTAATTGGAGTTTTACTTACATGTTTCTCTTGTAGTAATTAGGAAATCACTTTGTTAGAAATAAATTAGTCTGCACTGATAGTCTTGCTTTGACTTGGAATTTTGGTTGAGAAGGCTGGGGATGGTGGAAAGAACCTACCAGTTTAAAAGAGGTTAAATTGAGGCAAAGTAGTGTAATGTTTAAACTGTTTCTAAGTGTTTCTTTTTAGGTCTGAAAGAGGGAAAGAAAGCAAAGAGAAGCTGGTAGCTGGCTTTTGCATATCAATGGTAAAGGTGAACAGTGAAAATGCTAATGAAGTTTGTAGCCTGCTTCCTAGGGAGAGAAGCAGGCATAGGTGTATCTAGTTAAAGGTAAAGGCAATTGGTAAGGAACTGCTTGTAGCCTGCTTCGGAGAGAGAAGCAGGCCTGTATGTGTTAAAGTCAAAAAGTCTTTTTCTTGTCGCCCTGTTTCGTTACTAGGTGTGGGTCCTTACTGAAATCAGGTCAAACGGAGGGCAAACGCCTCCAACTTACAAACCCACAGGTTTGCTTCACCAGCGCCTAGCAGTTGCCACTCAAATTGCTGTTTAACAACAAGGTTTATTAACAAGGGAGTTCAACAGAGAAAACAAAACATCCTTAAAGACACAAGAGGCAGTTATCTTACCCCAATCACCATTCTCAGACCCAAAGGTCCCCAAGACACAGTCCAATGATGGTTCCTTTGCCCCTCTGAACCTCAGAGGTAGGCACTTTCGCAAAGTCCAGTCTTTCTCCAGTGTCTTCTCTTCTTTTCTCACCAGTGTCCATGCTGCTCGACATTTTCCAAGGCTCTTAAACTTCTTCCACAGTTGCTGATGCACAAATCAGCTTTCCAAATCGCCAGCCATCTCTAGGTACCAGCTTTCCATATCACTTTGCTACAATGCCACTCTCCACACTGGCCAAACTTCTGTCAGATACCATGGCTCCTTGTCCCCTCCAGCTCACACTTCCAGGGGGCTTTTTGCCCAGCCTGGTCACTCAGGCTACTCTTTACTCGCCTGCCATTCTCTTCTCTCCTCCCCCAAAGGCACGCGTGCGCTCTCTTGTCTCTCTCTTCTCTCCTCTCTCTCTCTCTCTTCTCCTTTCTTCCCCCCAAACGGTCTCTCTCCTCCTAATCTCTACTCTTTGCCTCCCCCCGCCCCTGCTTCTCTTCCAACTCCTCTTTCTTTTTTTCCTCTACTTTCTCTTTTTTTCCAACTGCCACTTCTGGCAGTTTTTAACTGCCACCCCAAATGGGGCGGAGTAAACTACCACCGGCCAATAGGGGAGGAGCCCCTTAAGGGGGCAGGGCTAACCCCCACCATCCAATGGATGTGTCCTTTCATTCCCAGACTGAAAGGACCTGAATCTGAATGAAGTCTGAAGGGACCAAATTCTTTTGCTACATCCCTTTCCTTAGGGCACCAAGTAGGGGCGGTGGGAAGAAAAACTTGGAGAAGACAACCCTTGGGATGTGAATCAGAAATCTGGAGAAAGAAGGAAGGGGGAGAGGGAGAGAGAGAGAGAGAGAAAGAGAGAGAGAGAGGGAAGAGAGAGAGGGTGTGTGTGTGTGTGTGTGTGTGTGTGTGTGCGCACGCGCGCACATGACAGTTTGGGCCAGGATTGCATACCTGCAAAGAAGCAACGGAAAGTATGCATTTGAGAACGCTTATTGAAAGGTCCAGAAACATGATGATAAGGACAGGAAAGTAAAAAGAATACATACTAGTGATTGGCATGAGATATGTCAAAGTAATCTTATAACTTCTATGATTTATTCTTCAAGAATCATTGATAATGGAAAACTGAGTGGAGAACTGTCAATCTACTGAAAATGGAACTATCAATTCCACTTCTGGGAATCTACCCAAAGGATGAAAAAACACTAATTCAGAAGGACACTTGTACTCCTGTGTTTATTGCAGCACTGTTTACAATAGCCAGAATATGGAAACAACCCAAATGCCCCCCCAAAAAATGAGTGGATCAGAAAGCTATGTCATATTTACACATTGGAATATTATTCAGTAATCAAAAAGACATACTTAATATGTTGTGGCTGAAAGGTAAAATAGCAGTGGTGCTGGCCCTACCCATAAAGATGCTAAGTGAGTCCTTTGTGAACATCACCCAGCTCCTGCATTGCCCATCAAGGCAAATCTCTTGTCCATCAAAAATGCCAATACCCTTCTGACCCGCTGGTTCCTGCCAGCGTGCCTTTTAGTTTGCACCACTCACAAACAAAGGCCTCCCTTCTCTTATAAAAGATTATCACCCTCCATCACATGATGCAGTTTCACAGACACCTGCCTTTTGGGTCCATGAGGCTCGCCCGGGAGCTTGCAGAAATATACTTCTCTTTTAATTCTACTAGGCTTTTTTCCTGTTCTTCCCTCCTTCCTTGCGGCCCTGGCAACATGTTCCTGGCAACATAGATGGAGCTAGAAGGAATCATGTTTGTGGAAATAAGCCAGAAAAATATTGGATGGTTTCACTTATATGAGGGATATAGGGAAAATAAACAAAAGGACAAGAAAAAGCTAAAACTAACAAACTGGCAGCAGAACTAAAGCATACAGCCAGGGAGGGAGAGGTTGGGGGAGATTGGGGGAGGTTGAGGGAGGTTGGGGGAGGGATGAGCATGGGAGTGGGAGTGTGGATGGTAGTTCATAGGTGAAAGGATGACAAGGAAGGAGGGAAACAGGAGCCAGGCCAAGTAGAATTGAGAAGAGTTTATTGCTATGAGCTCCTGGGCGAGGTCCACTGACCGAGGGTGGTGGGGGGTTAGTGAAGTCGCGCCCACATGAAGTTGGTGTCTGCTTTTATAGGGGCAGGGACATGGGGGGTGGGTTTTGCTAGTGTAATGGGCAAGGTCAGCAGGCAGGCAAGGTGTCACTGGGTGAGGTGGGCGAGGTTGACAGCAGTTTCAATTGTAGCCAGAGGGTAAGACTTGGGTTGGGTGGTGTCCATCATCCTTTTAAGGGTAGAGGCTCCCAGTACCCCTAATCTGATCTTTCAACAGGTAACAGGATAGTGAGAAACCTTGGGGTATACAACAATGCAAAAAATATATGTGCAATCAATTAAAAAAATCATTGATAATGCATTAAATACAAAAACATTTAACTTCTTCCAGGAATTACAATGGCCTATGAAAATATAGCACCTGAGATTGATCTGTTCAGCGAGAACCATCCTTTAACTGTAAGTGGGACTGTGGCACAGAGCCCTGTGGCAGCCTGCGTGGAGCATGTTCCCACCCTGTGGCTGCACTGTGGCTGACCTCTGGCTCAAGCAATCCCCAACCTCAGCTTCCCTGGTAGCTGGGATTATAGGCACATGCCACCACACCCAGCTATTTTTTGGTACTAGGTCTATCTGTGTTGCCCCAAGCGGGACTCAAACCGCTATCCCTAGCCCCAGTCATAGGCTGAAGCTTACAGGAACAAGCCACCGTGCCCGGCTCAAGAGTTTAGAGATTTGAACTCCTATGTTGGAATTTGTCATATCTCATTGACTCAGATGCTTTTGGAGTGGCCATGAGGTAGGCCTGAGTAAATGGAGTTTGTGGGTTCCTGTATCTTGGAGTTTTTCTGTCTAAAGTGAGAAGGATGCTGCAAGAAGAAGAAAAACATCATGCCTTCGAAAACATGCTTGAAGAAAGTCAGAACATGCCAAAGAAGAAGAAGGATGCCCTGAGTTTGGAACACATGCTGTTGAACTCAGATTGACAGGACATGTGGTGAGGTGACCAGAGACTAAAGGACAGTTTTGGACATTGTGGTGGTATAATTGGGTTCTTTTTAAATACTTATCTTGTAGTACATATTTAGGTAATCACTTTCATGCTTAGTAATAAATAATTTGAACACTTAGAATTTTCTCTGGCATGGAAATTACAGCAAGAGCTGTAGGTGGCAATGAATCCTTAAAGAGGCAGACTTAAAGTTGTTTTTTTTTTTCTTTTTTCCCTTGGCTTGGGACAGAGAGCCCAGGGCAAGCAGCAGGTATTTGAATAACAAAGTTAACTAGTCTGTGGAAGCTTAAAGGTTAACAATGGCTCTTGTCTGATTAGTATCACATTGCAAGGTATAGCGGCTTTCCCCTAGTATAGGAAAAGCTGGCAGAAAAAGGATTTCTAGGCAAAAGAAAACCTGTCCCCCTTCTCCCCAACAGTAGTGTGATCTTTTCCTATTTGGCCTGTACTGTGTTGAGGAAGTTGCCTTTGATTCATAATCTGTGAGTGTTTTTATCCATAGGATGCTGGACTTTGTCAAAAGCTTTTCTGCATCAAGTGAGTTGTGTGACCACTGTAGCTTTTTAAGCAGGGCAGAGACCAAATGAGCATTTTGTCTACAAGGACCTTTTTGGTTTCAGGCAGCATTCTTGGAGGAGAGCAAGACTGGAAGGAATTAAATGTGTTGGGGAACTTCAGCAGAAAGGCATCCCAGACATGGGCAGACATGCATGGTGGATGTAGCAGTCTTAAAGGCCTGACTGAAGCAGAGATCAGGGCAGCACAGAGTAGAGCCCCCTTGCTTATCTGAGTCAGAGGTCCAGAGGGGAAGGGAAGTGGGTTTCCTGAACTGGGCACTGTTGTGCAGTGTTGCTGGGATTAAGATTTAACAACCAGGGACTTTGATGAGTGAGGAAGATGAGGAGAGTGAAGCAAGGGCAGGGGTGCAGCATCATCCAATGGGAACCCCCAGCTAGCCTTGGTGAAATGGCCCCAGCAGCTGCGTCAAAGGATGGGACTTAGGACGAGGGACGAGGGACGTAGGCATCTGAGGCAATGCAGTAGCTGAGGAACTTCAGGAAAAACACATTGCCTTCACCGTTGTGACTAGGGTTTGTCTCCCAGGAACTATTTTCTAGTATCGCCTAGTATCAGACTCCCCTCCACTAATGTTCCATACACACCTTTCTCTTGAAATCAAGTGATGAGAAAGAGAGACTCTATCACTGTTAAAACTCCAAAAAACATCCTTTTACTAGCTTTACCTAAATGCAACATCAAAGCTGCAGCACTTTGAGTCTTTCACAGACTCCCTACTTTTGTTATGCAAATGCAAGCCACCGGTTTCTCTCTGCTCCCAGTGGGACTGCAGGAAGAAAAAAAAAGTTAGAACTGCATTTTGGAGTCACAGCCACCTGGCCTCAGATGTAACTTCTACAGCTCCTGCAGCCTAAAGACATTTAAAATTGCAGGTTTTTATCATCTGTAGTCCTCTAACCATTATTTTCAAAGCCAGAACAGATTCTTAAAGTGAAAAGGCCTATTTATTTATAACAAAGTGATTACCTAATTATCTAAATAAAGTGAAACATGTAAGAAAAACCCCAACTACCCCAACATTGTCCAAAACCTTCTCCAACATTGTCCAAAAACCCTCAGTCTTTTAGTCTTCACCAGTTGTCCAGTTCTTCAGAGTTCATTAACACATGCTCCAAGAGTATAGCATCTGTCTTTGGCATGCTTCAACTTCCAGGCATGTAGATGAAGACGTGATGTTGTCTTTTCCTTGCTAATAGTGTCCTCTTCAGTTTAGGTGGGAAAAAGAAAGTCCGAAGAACAGGAACCAACAGTGGATCCATCAAGGCCTCTTCATGGCCTCTCCAAAAATCTTTAGGCTGACTTTAACACACACACTTGGCTTAACCACACTAAAGCTGTGAGTCCACAGTCTTGGGCCTGTGGCTGGGCTAGATTCTAAGAATCTGTTTGTCTCATCCAGGTTGTTGTATCTATTTCCATTTAGTTGTTCATAGTAATCTCTTATTATCCTTTGAATTTCTCCTCTTTGATTTGTGATCCTGTTTATTTGAATTTTCTCTCTTCTTTCCTTTGTAAGCTTTGCAAGGGGTTTATCAATTTTATTTATTTTTTCAAAGAACCAGCTTTTGCTTTTGTTGATCTTCTGGATAGTCCTTTTTGGTTTCTAGGTTATTTATTTCTTCTTTTATTTTTATTATTTCTTCTGGGTTTTGGGTTTTTTGTTGCTCTTTTTCTAATTTTTCAGTTTGGGAGATAAGGTTATTTCTTTGGTTATTTTCTTGCTTTTTGATATGGGCCTGTATTGCTATGAACCTTCCTCTTAGGTAAGCTTTTGTTGCATCCCAGACATTTTGGAATGCTGTGTCTTCTTTGTCATTTGTTTCGAAGTAGGCTTTAATTTCTTCTTTAATTTCTTCAATTACCCCATTCTTCATTTAGTAACATGTTGTTCAGTCTCCAAGTGTTGGATTTCTTTCTTTTCATTGTTGATTTCTAGTTTGATACTTTTATGATCTGAGAAGAATGTTGGTATTATTTTAATCTTTGTGTATTTATTCAAGTTTGCTTTGTGGCCTAGTATGTGGTCAATTTTAGAGAATGATCCATGTGCATTTGAGAAGAAGGTGTAGTCTTACCTTATAGGTGTCGTGTCCTGTAGATATCTAATAGGTCCATTCTGTCTAGGTTTTCTTTTAAGGCTATTTTGTCCTTGTGTAGCTTTTTTTTTTTTTGACCTGTCCTTTGTTGAGAGTGGGGTGTTAAAATCTCCTACTATATATGTATTTTTATCATTATTTGTTTTCAGTTCTCTTAGTAGCTGTCTTATGAATCTTGGTGCACCCTCATTTGGTGAGTATATCTTGATAATTGTTGTCTTTTTGTTCGGTTGATCCCTGAACCATTAGGTAGTGACCTTCTTTATCCTTTGTCACTTTTTTTATTTTGAAGTCTGCTTTGTCTGCTGTAAGAATGGCTACTTCTGCCTTTTTTGGGGGGCCCATTTGCTTGTAAAATTGTTTTCCATCCTTTTACTTTCAATCTGTGCTTATCTTTTGGGATCAGATGTGTTTCTTGGAGGTGGCAGAATGTTGGTTCTCTCTTTTGATCCAGTCTGCAAGTCTGTGTCTTTTGACTGATGAATTTAGTCCATTGACATTTAAAGTAATTATTGATGTTTGAGTTTCTAACATTGGATTCCTGGTGGTCATTTGGGGTTCTGTTTCAGTTTCTTCTTCTTCTTAATTCTTTGTTCTTTTCAATTCTGTGGGATTCGGTCTTAGGGCTTCTTGCAGAAGTTCTTGTAGTGGAGGTTTGGTGGTAGTAAATTTCTGGAGGCTTTGTTTGTCTGAGAAAGCTTTAATTTTTCCATCATAAAGAAAGAACAGTTTTGTAGGGTAGAGTATTCTTGGCTGGCACTTTTTGTCTTGGAGTGTTTTGAAGATGTGGCCCCATTCTCTACTTGCTGGGAGGGTCTCTTCTGAGAAATCTGAAGTCAGTCTAATGGGCTTTTCTTTATAGGTTATCTGTTTCCTATCTCTTGTTAATCTCATAATTTTTTCTTTGGCTCTTGAGAGTTTTACTGTAATGTGTCTTGCCTTGTTTTTTCTTTCACTAAAGTAATTTGGTGTCCTTTTTGTTTCCTGTATGTCTATTTTCATTTCTTTCTTCAGATTTGGGAAATTCTCCTCCATTATTTCATTGAAAAGTCTTTCAGATCCTATGTCTTTCTCGTCTCCTTCTGGGATTCCAGTTACGCTTATATTTGTTTTCTTTAGGGTATCTGACAGATCTTGGATTTTTTTTCTTCTATCTTCTTCCTTTGTTTTACTCTTTTTCTTTCTTCATCCTCTCTGCTTCTGTTTCCTCAAGTGTGCTAATTTGCTGTTCTATTTCTTCTAATCTGTTTTCCTGGCTTTTCCCTGCATTTTTGAGCTCTTCTATTGCTCCTCTTAGAAACTGTATCTCGGTCAGCTTCTTATTTATGGTTTCAATCTCATTCTTCTGTTCATAAATGATATTGCTTATTTTGTTACATTGTTTTTTATATTTTTCTACTTCTTTCCTTAGCTCATTGAAAATTTCTGACCTCTTGCTTTCCCTTTTTTGTCTATCTTCCCTTACCGCTTTTAATGTTTTTAACAAAGAGATTCTGAATTCTTTGTCTGACATAGATAGCATTTCTTCCATGTCCTCCATGTTGGTTTCCGCAGGTTGTTTATCCTTTGGTATTGAGTTATTCTTCTTAGGGCTTGCTTAAGTATTTGTATTCTTCCTCCTTCCTGTGTTTTCCTTTCAGACTTGCTCTACGGATTGATTCACTGCTGTTTTTGAATTAGATGGCATGGTGAAGCCGACCAAGTTCTGGTTATTTTTGCCTCTGTGCCTTTGCTGCTGTGGTGGATATATCTTTTTTCTGTTGGCTATTTTGGGGGACAAGTTCTCTTTCAGTCAGTGGATGTGGTGCATATATGTGGTTTTCTATTGTATTGTCTACCTTCTTTTCTTCGTTCTTTCTCCTCTTTTAGATTGATGGGTTTTAAATGTTTTTTCATGCCCATGAGCGTGTGTCTTTATTTGGTGATGTGTCTAGGGTTTGTTGTAGAAACCTTTTTGGGTAAGGTGTCTTGACGGATTTGAGCAGTCAATGTCCTTGGTTCCCTAGTAAATGCACGTGTCACCAGCGCTTCTGGGTCTCTGAGCTGTGAGCAGTTTTTCCCATTTGCGTTCCCGGCATTAAACCACAGTCTTCAGCCTATGAAGCAGCCGGGGCCAGGGATCGCAGTTCGAGTCCCACCTGGGGCAGGTAGCAAGACCTAGTTCCAAAAAAATACAGCAGGGTGTGGTAGTGTGCGCTGGTAATCCCAGCTACCTGGGAAGCTGAGGCTGGGAATTGCTTGAGTCTGTGGTACCCTGGGCAATGAGAATCTGCAGTTTCATGGGCAAAAATAGCGAGACCTACTCTCAAAAAAAAAAAAAAAAAAAAAAAACCCAAACAAAAAACCACAGTCTTTGGTAACCTCTGTTCAAACACCAGACCCTCCCTAGCCTGCAGGTTTGTTACCTGGGCAACAGGGGTAAGAAGCTTGCGGCTCTGTGTCTCCAAGGTGAGCAGTCTTCCCCACTTCTAAATTCAGTCTTTATTCAGGACCCACTCAAGCCTGGTCACCCTGACAATCCATGGTGCTTGGCATATAAACAGATCCTTGGGCCACTCACTGTGGGCAGCAAGCTTCTCCTGTCTGGTCCACAGCTTCCCTTATTTTTGTTCTCCATCCTGTCTCTGGTGAATTCTTTCTTTCCCATTACATTCTTGAGAAAAAAAATTTTATTTAGTTGCTCTTAATTCATTAAAATTTCTACTGCATTTTAAGTTTTGAAAGTTTTTCTGCTAAACATGACCAAACAGAAGATATTTTAAGGTGAAGCACAGTTGCAATTATAGTTATATTTCAAACTATAAAATGTGATCCCTGAAAGTACAATCTTGAGTGAAGTTTTTTTTTTTAATTTGTGATTGGGAAAATTTTTTAACTCAAACTGGTTGTTTCCACCAAATACTTCTCTCCTGCATTTATAAAAAAAGTTTTTGGTAAACACTATCAGGGTAAATGTTTTCTCCTACAACTTTGCAGTATGTTTGCTATTTAGATATAACCTTAGCAGTAACTAAACAGGGAAATATTTTATGGAGCAATTCATTAGGTACAAGTCTACATTCTCTATTTGTTCCACAATATTGCATCTAGGGTCATTGGAGTATATTATTTGTAAGCAAAATCCTTGATATTCACAGTATATTGGCAAACTTGAACTTTATTTGTATACCACATAGTGTTAGGTTTGGAAAAGGAGAGCAGTGGAGATGAAGAAAGAAATGAAGAGACGAGGGAATGGAGATCAATGCAGGAACAGGTTTATTAAAGGAAACCTGGGCAAGCAGTTGACAAACCTGCAGCCAGAGGCTAGAGCTGCAGAAGTCTTGCATCTTAGCCACATGATGGTATCCTTTTATCTGGTCCTGGAGTGGGGCTTGATTGGTACTGGCGTGGAAGTTTGATCAGGTGGGATAGGGAGAGGTATGACCTGGGGATTTCTGATAATTTCTGAGTCAGAGCCTCCTTTCACATAGCATTTACCTTTGGGTCTGTTTTCTTGAAATAGACATTTACACAGAAAATCTCCTGCTCTTTTTCATACTTAATAACTTAACCTTTGATAAATATCACATACATTAATTTTTTTTATGAATATCACTCTGCAAACATCCTTGAATATATAGCAGAAAATTTTTTATTTGGTTATTTTAAAAAATTAGGCAAAAATTCACATTGTGAAATTGGGTAAGAAAGGCAAAGCAGAGAACTAAACTTACAAACAGGAGCAGCTGGCCCTTTAAATTCAGCCACTCATTGGTTTTGTCCCAGCCTGGGTGAGCAGTAGCAAGATCTAACTATCTTAAAAAGAGGCAAGAACAGATTTAATAATCCCATTTGTACCTCTGGATTGCAATTACTTGAAATTTTCATGTCTTCTTTTTGGAGACAAGTGAGAGTCAAACAGTTTAGGAGACAAGGGGCAAATATCAAAAGAAACAAGGATGTTATAGTAACAATGCCCATGGGTTGTGTAAGGGTCTTATGTAGCCAAATCATTTAGAAAAAAAATTTTCTACCAGGAATCCAGGGCCAGAGTTCAGTTTTTTTTCAAGGTGCCCTATCTCTGGGTAGCCCCCTCTATTCCTGTGTCTTCAGTTTCCAGCGGCCTTGGAGCTCAGTTCAAGGTTGGTGCTATTACTGTGTCTTCAAGTACAGTCTTCGAAAGAAAGGTAGATTAAGGTTTTTTTTTCCCCCTTCTGCACTCTTTAAGGTTTGAAAGCAATTTAACTATTGAGCCTCAGTTACACTCCCACCTGCTTAGTTTCAACAAAAAGTGTCAGCCTTTACTAACTCTTGTGAGGAGAAAAATATTCTGTGTGATGCCAGGAATTAGCTAGTCCTCGTTGCAGTGGCCTACACTGGGCAGAAAGCAGTGGGGAAGGGACTTTAGGACTGCTGTGTGGAGGCCACTGTGTAGCAAGGGACCTCCCCTCAGACCTGTGACTTCTGGGTGGGGGAGTATTTTTTAATTAATTAATTAATTAATTAATTAATTAATTAATATTTTGAGACTAGGTCTTGCTATTTTTGCCCATGAAGGCGCAGGCTCTTGTTACCCAGGGTACCACAGACTCAAGCAATCCCCAGCCTCAGCTTCCCAGGTAGCTGGGATGATAGGCGTGCACCACCACGCCCAGCTATTTTTTTGGAACTAGGTCTCGCTACGCACCCCAGGCGAGGCGGGACTAGAACTGCGATCCTTAGCCCTGGCCACTTCATAGGCTCAAGCTTACAGGCACCAGCCACCATGCCCGGCTGGGTGGGGGAGTATTAACCACACTTTCTAGTTTCTGTTATCTGTAGCTCTGAGAGATTTGCTAACTGGGAAGAGACAGTCACATGAATGGACCTGTGATATTTAAGTGAACCAATTCAGGGTCCCTCTCCTCCCACTGCTTTATTTCCTCTGATACTTAAGAGATACTAATGCTGGCCTAAATGCTCCCATGCAGTCTCCTTTCCCCCTGGGCCAGGGGGCAAACAATTACAGGTAGTGCCTGTGCTGGGACCTCCCTACAGTTATTCAAATTTGCCAGTCTCACAATGGGTTGGTTGCTTGCTAGGTCCCACTTATTCCTAGGGCAAAAACTGTAATCAAGTCTTTCCCCACAGTTCCTCTTCCTATCTTCCTATTCTCTGGCTTCCACCTCAGTGTTCTCTTCTGTTGTCCAGAGTGGCATGGTGGCCTTGCTGGGATTTGACTTCTGGTCACTTTGGGTGACCTTTTAGGTTTACCCCCAGATCTCCTGCCCAGAAACCTTAAAGGGAAGCAGGGGGAACTTTATTCAAGCAGATTGCTGTGGCCCCGAATATATGGAGAGCTCACCCTACCAAAGCAGCGGTCACCTGGGCTTGATTACCATAGGTTCCCCATCTTGCTCTCTTCCTGAAGACAAACTATAGTAAACCAGGCAAAACTGGCTGAGACCAGGATGGAAAGATTTTGTAGTGAATCACCAACACTTGACCCTGATAAGGATGCCAGCCTAACCACCAAATGGCCACAAGCCAAGATAGCATCAAACAAAATATATTGATGGTTGCTGTCCTTTAAACACCCTCTGGTCACTTTGAGAGATAGGGGTGTCTGAGACAAGAGTACTCTGTCCTCAGGTTAGTGGCTCCTGATTAAACCTGATTTCTTCTCACCAACTCTTGTTTTTCTTCTCACCAACTCTTGTTTCTTGAGTTTTAACTTTCAAGTGGTGAGCCCCCGGACCCTGGTAATGATCCTACCCCAGAAAGTCCTAGCATGTGGGGACTTTGGTCCAGCAGGCAGCACTCTCCCAAGCCCTCCCTCTAGCATAGACCTGATGGCCAAATGTCTGTTAAATAACAAAAGTCCAACCCAGTTAATTTTTTTTCTTAATTTTATCTTCACTCTTTTGAGAGACAAGGGAACAGGATGAGGGATGAGCTATGAGATAAAAAGAATACTTTTTATCTTGTCTCAACCCCTCTGGCACATCAGAGAGTGGTTGATAGAAGGTCCCTTACCTGTGACACAGTCTCCTAACATCTTTGGAATGTCTCAGGAGACTTATGACTAATATGATGATGATGATTTGCCCCCAGAGTTAGATTTCTATGTTATCACCTGTACCCCTGCTGTTTGTCACGTACACTTTGGATTCGAATTCCACCTTCCCTACTAGATTATTGTGATTATTCCCTGCCAAACGATATAAGGGTGTTTATAATTGCATTAAACTGGACCAATTCAGATCATGCTCCGTGGTCCCTGATCTGTGAGTTGATTGCTCTTTGATCATCATCAATCTCTTCCATCTAACTTCTTCTTCATATCTCACATGACTCCTAACACTCTTTAAATCACAACCTCAGTAAATAGTTTTTGGGATACCTCCCCCTCCCTCTGGTGACCCCTCTGTTCACTCAAACCCCTCTTTTTGTTATTTGCTAGTCTGTGTTAAGTCCATTAGTCTCTTTGATTCCTGTGGCAGTGTGCTTTCGTTGGGTGAGGGACTGTGTTCTTGTGACCAGGTGAAACATGCTGGTAGGTTTTTAGTGCTAACCTTGTGTTGGGAAGTCAGTCTATATTTATTTGTGGTCTGTCCATGTTTTCTCATTGCTGGCTGTCTTCTCCAATCCCTTTTCTGTGTTGTTTTCCTGCTTTACCTTAAGATTCTGGTGCCTGGTTTAGGGGGCCTTACCCCAGCCAGTGCTGGTGAAGGAGTTTCTCTGTAGGTACAGGCATCTGTGAATGGTCGTTGTAGATCATCTCCTCTGCCTCAGTTTGCAGCTTTGCTGTGGGGCTGATGTTCCTACTCTTTGTCCTTCCTCTCCTGTGGTGTGGGGAGGGGCGCCTTGCTCTCCTAGAATGCATCTCAGAAATGAGGTTGAGAAGTTCCTATTTAGCTCTCATTTGCTGAGCAATTTATTAAGAATGAATGTTCGATCTTGTCAAATACTTTTTTTACATTTATTGAGATTATGATAAGATTTTTCTGTTTATTGATATGGTGAATAATTATTCTGTGTAATTCTCCTCTGAAACAGGAAAATATTTTCCCTCAAATGACTCAAAATCAGGTATTTTCAGAGACAAAAAGAGGTCACTAAAATAAAGACTGCTTGAAAGAATTTAGTAAACATATTGATATTTTAGTCCCTATTCCTACCCCAAGAAACTAGATGTTACTGTAGAGGTGGTCATCAACATACTCATCAATTCTCTGGTATCTTTCCTTTTGAGCATTTATAGAGATTTCATTACATAGATGCAATTAACTCATTGGCCATTAGTAGCTGAACCCAATCTCCAGTCCCTGGAGAGATAGGGGACTAGAACTACAGATAAATTCCAAACTCTAATCATATGTTTGTTTCCCCTGGCAATTACCTTCTAACGTATATGCTTCCACAAAAGTCACCTTACTGATATAACAAACAGACAAACAAACCTTTAATATTCTCAGTACTTAGGAAATTCTGAGACTTTCAGGGGAGTTGTGAGATAGGAATTATGGATGATGACCAAATATGTATGAAAATTGTATTTTGGTCATCTGAATGACCAAATCTATGCATATGTTCCCTATATCACAAAATTGTACCTGTAAACAAAGAGTTATAAGGATTGCCAAAAGGTAAGAAATATACTGTCTAAAGAGACAAAGCAGCCATTAGAACTAGACTCAAATATGACAGATTGTGGAATAAAAAATATTTTTGACTACTATATTAAGGGGTCTAGTGAAAAAAGCAGTAGGCAATGTGTTATGAATTCAATGTGTACTTCTCCATTCATATGTTGAAGTCCTAATTCCCTATATAACTATATTTGGAGATAGGGTCTAATAAGGAAGTATTTAAACTTTAAATACTTTAAACTTTAAAAACCATGAAGATGGGGTCTTAAGAAGAGAGAGCAGATACCTTTATTTCTGCACAAAGGACAGATCATATGAGCATACAGTGAGATGGTGATGATATATAAGCCAGGGAGAGAATCCTCATTGTAACCTGACCATGTTGGTATTCTGAGCTTGTACATTCATCCTCCGGAATGGTGACAAAATAAACCTGTGTTTAATCTACCTAGAATATGGCACTGAAACTGGGTGCCCTTCCCCCATCCTTGGACTGTGGCAGTTAAACTGCCAGAAGAAGCAGTTGCAACAGGAAGTTGGACCAGAAGCAGGGAGATAAAAAGGCAAGGAGCAGAGACTAGAGACAGAGAACTTTTGGGGAGAGGAGAGAAGAGAATGACAGGTGGTTAAAGAGTAGGCCTAATAATCAGGCTGGGCAGAAGCCCCCTGGAAGAGATAGCTGAATGTGACAAGGAGCCAAGGTGTCCGGCAGAAGAGTGGCCAGTATGGAGAGTGTGGCATTGCAGCAAGGTGGCATAGTAAGCTGGTACCTGGAGATGGCCAGGGATTTGGAAAGCTGATTTGTGCATCAGCAATTGTGGAAGAAGTTTTAAGCACCGTGGAGAAGCAGAGCGGCTCAGAACACTGAAGAGAGAAGAAGCAAAGAGAAGATGCTGGAGAAAGACTGGAATTTGCAGACTGGAATTTGAGGTTTGAAGGGGCAAAGGGGCATCACCATGGACATATGTCTTTGGGACCTTTGGGACTGAGAGTGGTGACTGGGATAAGATAACTGTCTACTTGTGACTTTAAATAAAGAAAAAAAATCATTTTCTTGATTAACTCTCCTTGTTAATAGTTTTCTTGTTTAACTTTCCTTGTTAATAAAATTCCTTGTTAAACTGCACTTTGAGTGGCAACTACTATGCGCGGGTGATATGGACCTGTGGTTTGTAAGTTGAGGCCTTTTTGCTCCCTCATTTTTGACCTGATTTCAGTACTTTGTTATGGGAACCTGAGTAGACCAACATAATATGTAATAACACAAAGGGTAATTAAAGCAAACTCCAAGAAAGAATAAAAAAGAAATGCTAGAAGTCAAGTACACCGTAACAGAAAAAAAGAATCTCTTTGATGAAAAAAAAAGTCTTTGATGGATGAATTGGTAGACTGAATATAACCAAGGGAAAAAATCAGTAAGCTAGAGATATGTCAAAAGATAGATCTTAAATTGAAATTCAATGAGAAAAAAAGAATAAAAAAATCACCAAAAATATATATATATGAACTGTGGAATTGAAATTGGATCTCCAAAAGGAAGGAGGGCAAGAGTCCTCCAGCCCATGAAGCCCCAAGGGTCCGTTTCACCCGCGCCTAGCCTAGCAGTTGCCACTCAAAGTGCAGTGTAACAACAGGGTTTATTAACAAGGGAGCTCAACCAGGAAAACGAAACGTCCTTAAAGCCACATGTGGCACTTATCTTACCCCAATCACCATGCTCAGTCCCAAAGGTCCCCAAGACACAGCCCAATGATGGTTCCTTTGCCCCTCTGAACCTCAGGGGTTGGCACTTCCGCAAAGTCCAGTCCTTTCACCAAGTCCAGTCCTTTAGCTGGTGTCTTCCTTTTCTTCTTTTCTCTCCAGTGTCCACACTGCTTGACTTTTTCCAAGGCTCTTAAACTTCTTCCGCAGTTGCTGATGCACAAGTCAGCTTTCCAAATTGCTGGCCCTCTCTAGGTACCAGCTTTCTATATCACCTTGCTACAATGCCACACTCTCCACACTGGCCACACTTCTGCCAGATACCATGGCTCCTTGTCCCCTCCAGCTCACTCTTCCAGGGGGCTTCTGCCCAGCCTGGGCACTCGTGGTACTCTTTACCTGCTTGCCATTCTCCTCTCTCCTCTTCCAAAGGCTCTCTCTCTCTCTAGAAGTTCTCATTCCTCCCCAAACGGTCTCTGTCTCCTCCTAGTCTCTGCTCTTTGCCTTTTTACTCCCCTGCTTCTGGTCCAACTCCCTTTTTCCAACTCCTTTCTCTTCATTCTTTTCCTCCAGCTGCCACTTCTTGCAGCTTTTAACTGCCACACCAAATGGGGTGGAGCAAACTGCCACCGGCCAATCGGGGAGGAGCTCCCTTAAGGGGGCGGGGCTAACTACCACCACCCAATGGGAGAGGAGTACCTTGTTAACTGCCACAACCTGGGCTGGGGGGCTTAGGGGCACCCAGTTTCAGAATAATTATACAAAGATGTATAATGGAAACACTAGCAGGAAAACAGAATATGGAATAGAAAAATATTTGAAGTAATGACCGAGAATTTTCCAAAAATAATGACAGATACCAAATTACAGATCCAAGAATTTTGAGAACACTAAGCAGAATAACTAGAAATAAAACAAACAAAAAAAAAGACATCTAGACATAGCATATTCAAAAGTCCAGAAAACCAAAGACAAATACCAAATGCTGAAAGAAGCTAGGGGAAAAATACTTTATCTATAAAGGAGTAAGGATAGAAAACGATAATAAGGGTAGAAATAAGAAAGTAAAAATACTTATGTATCTAGTGAAATTTTCTTTCAAAAGTGAAGGAGATAGAAGACTTTCTGAGACACAAAAACTGAGGGAATGATTATGTCACCAAGTCTTCCAAGAAATGTTACAAACAAGTTATTTAGAGAGAAAAAAGTGGTATAGATCAGAAACTTGGCCCTACATAAATACGTTTCTAAGAAATAAGAAATGAAGGCAGTCTGGGCATGGTGGCGCATGCCTGTAGGTGGCAGCCTAAGAAGTCACAGCTGGAGTCAGGGATGTCGGTTCAAGTCCTGTCAGGGGCACGTAACGAGACCTAGTTCCAAAAAAATAGCTGGGCATGGTGGTGCATGCCTGTAATCCCAGCTACCTGGGAAACTGAGGCTGGGGATTGCTTGAGTCTGTGGTACCCCGGGAATAGCCTGTGGAACTGCAGGAAAAAAAAAGGCAAAATCTTTTTTTTTCTTATTCTAACTCTCCAGGGTTATAATAACATCAATGTAGTGGGTGATCACAACATTATATAAATGAATGACAGCATTGTTATGAGGGGTGGGAAAGAGGAATTAGGAATATCCTGTTATAAAATGTCTGCACTGTCCATCAGTATAGTATTGTTTGAAAGTGGACGTAGATTACTTGTAAATGTATACAGTAAATTCTGTGCCAACCACTTAAGAATTTTAAAAAAGAATTACAACTGATATATTTAAGAGAAGAAAATGGAATCATGTAAAGTGTTTAGTTAAGACCAGAGAAGGTAGAAAAAAGAGAATAAAAGAAAAAAGAAACAAGCTGGGCGTGGTGGTGTGCACCTTTAATTCCAGCTACTGAGAGGCTGAGGCTAGGAATCACTTGAGTCCGTGTGTTCGAGACAACCCTGGGCAACATGGTGAAACCTAGTCTCTGGAAAAAAAAAAAAAAAAAAAAAAAAAAAAAAAAAAAAAAAAAAAAAAAAAAAAAAAAAAAAAAAAAAAAAAAAAAAAAAAAAAAAAAAAAAAAAAAGAGAAACGAAACAAAAACAAGTCAATGAATAGAAAGCAGTTATAAATTTGATAGTGTCCATGAGTATCAATAATGACTTTATATGTGAATGACCTAAGTACAACAATCAGAAGACAGAGACTACCAGAGTGGCTTTATAAAAAATATATAACAGTATTAACAGTATTTTATCTCCAAAAAGTCACTTTTATTTTCTCACATATTAAAAAATTTATTTTTAAAAATTGATTGCACAAATATACATATAAAACATTGTTCTCTACCTGAGGTTCTTCTACCACCTTGTTATCCATGGACCATTATCTTGTTCTTTTGTGCCCATCCCTCCCCCAATTATACTCTCTCCCCCTCTCTTGTTCTCTGTTTCAGTTCTGCTGGCAGTTAGTTTTAACTTTTTTCCCCTTGTTGTTTGCATACATAGTTGATGTTTGTAAGCATGGTCTCCCCCCTCTTCCCTCCTCCCCTTCCACCCCCCCCCTTGCCCGTCCTTTCTCCTTGTCAGCTGTTGGTTGATGATTGGCCCGTTGCTTTCTTTGTGTTCTTTCTGAAGTAGTGATCTCCTGGATGAAGTCCCACCTTCTGGGGTATTGCAGACCAGCCTGATCAGATCTCCATGAATGACCTTAGGGCAGGTGGCCCTTCTGAACATGTTGGCAAACCTCCTGTGAGTCTGGTGTGTGGAGTGGCTCTCCCCATTTCTTCATTGTGGAATATCCTGTGGTGGAGGATACAGTGTCTTTTTCTCAGGACTCATATGATTTCTGGTTTTAGTGTCTCCTTATTCTTATTGGTTGTCTCATCCATTCATTCCGTTGTTTGTCCCTTGGTGCTGATTTTTTTGGCCTTGTAGATCTGATAACTGGCTTTGGAAAACCAATTCCCAGCCGTTTGCAATGAGGGAGTTCCCCGGTGGGGACAGATCTCAGCAGATGGTTGGTCTGGCACATCTCCTCTCTCGGTTCACAGTTCTCTGAGGGCTACGGCCACTTCTTTGTGGCTTTGCTCCCCCCACTGAGATGGGGGAGCTCTTTGCTCACATTGCAGTGTCTCTGGATGGGGGTTTTAGCTCCAGTGCCAGAAATGTTGTCCATGTTACTTGGTGATATGTCTTCACTCTTATCCAACATATTCTGTGTCTTGGAGTTCCGACCATACTTTTTGGGTAGATAATTGGTGTGTCACGTCCTTTATTTCTCTGTCTTTTCCAGTTTATCTGTATCTGGGTTGTTGTTTTTCTCATTCAAACTGAGGAATGACTGAGGTGGGAATGTACCAGAGGGGGGACTCCCCCAGCTTGCACCCTGGCAGTTTTCAGCCCCCACATCCCCAAACTGTAGGAGAAAGGGGTGAAGCCCCAAGCCACATGGTGGTTGCCAGGTTGCCCCAGCTTCCCCCAGAGGGGAGCAGCCTACCTGCTCCCCAGTCAGAGCCTTCTGCTCAAGAGAGCTCAGGCTCCCCAAGGCTTCCAATTCAGGATGCTGAACCTCTAATTTTAACTTTTTCTATCCTTTTTTTTGTTTGTTTGTCTTTCCTATATCCCTCATACAAGTGAAACCATCCAGTATTTCTCTCTTTCTTTCTGGCTTATTTCTGCTAGCATGATTCCTTCTAGATCAATCATGTTGTTGCAAATGACATGTTTGTCTTCTTTGATTGGTGAGTAATTTTCCATTGTGTACATATACCACAACTTTCTGATCCATTTGTCTGTTCTGGGGCATTTGGGTTGTTTCCATATCCTGGCTATTGTAAATAGTGTTACAATAAATATTTGAGTACAGGTGTCCTTTTGAATTAGTATTTTTGTATCCTTTTGGAGATTCCTAGAAGAAAGATTGCTAGATCGAATGTTAGTTCCATTTTCAGTAGCTTAAGAGTCCTCCACACAGCTTTCCATAGTGGCTGTACTAGTTTGCATTCCTACCAGCAGTTTAAAATTGTTCCTTTCTCTCCACATCCATGCCAACATTTGTTGTTGCCCATATTTTTGATATGGGCCATTCTTACTGATTTAAGATGGTAATCTCAGTGTGGTTTTGATTTGCATTTCCCTGATAATTAGTGATGTTGAGCACTTTTTCGCATGTTTGTTGGCCATTGTATTTCCTCTTTGGAGAAGTCTTTTTAGTTGTTCTCCCCATTTTTTGATCAGTCTTTTTGCTTTCTTTTTGCTAAGTTGTGAAGAAAGCCACTTTAAATATAAAATCCAGCAAGATTGAAAGTATAGAGACATGGAGAAAGATATACTATGCTGAAACAAGTCAAAAGAAAGAAGAGAGTTATGTCAATTTCAGACAAAGCAGGCCTCACAGCAAGGAAAATTATCAGTGATAAAGAAGGTTATTATATGATGATAAAGGGATCAAGTGTTCAAGAAGATACAATAGTATTAAGGTGTATGTACCTAACAAGTAAGCATCAACATAGATGAAATGAAAAGACAGAATTGCAAAAAGAAACAGACACCACTGTTATCAGCAATGGACAGATCCAGTAGGCAGAAAATTCTTAAGCATATAGTTGAAGAATCAACTGGACCTATGGATGCTGATAGAAAACTTCATCCAATACCAACAGAATAGTCATTCTTCTTGAGCTCACATGACCCCCTTCCTCAAATACATCACATGGTCTCAAGCAGGCCACTAAATACATCTCAACAAATAAAAATCATACCAAGACCACAATGGAATTCAACTAGACCATAATTGAATTAAACTAGACATTAATAACAGAGAGATAGTTGTAAAACCAAAAAATATTTGAAGATTAAAGAATAACTCTCAAGGAAAATAAAATATTTTCAACTAAATGAAGTAAAAAATCAACTTATCTAAATTTGAGGAATGCAACAAAAAAGTGCTTAAAGGAGTTTCTATTATTGAGTGCCTATATAGTAGCTCAAGTCTAGTGAACACAATGTCACAAACGTGATGAAATATTAAAAAAGACTGTGATTCCTGCCCTGAGCACCTTTTTTAATCAAACTTACCCCTCCCCCTTCCCTCTCCCTTTTGCCTATGAAAGAACTAACACCACTGTCAATGGCCAGCATTGGATGCTCTGCCAGTGAGCATGAAATTATGCTCTCCCCAAGCACTGAGTGGACATGGAGAAGGTTGCAGCCCAAATGCTATTTTGTTCAGACTTTGGTGCCAGAAGATCCAGATCCTGGCTCCTCAGAAAGTGAGAAAATGCTTGTTGTCATACGTTAACAAGTTTTGGAGTAGTTTATTAGTCAGCAATAGACAATAAAATGTCTCTGTAAAAGTACAAGCTACTCCTTTTTTTCTGAGTGGACCCTTGGAGGGTGCAGAGGAGAAGAAAATGTTGCTGTTGTGCCAGAAACTCTCAAGAAAAAGCGAAGGAATTTCATGGAGTTGAAGATGAAACAGGTTTCCCAAAAGATGCTTTGAAAGGCGAGGAGGAAGGTTATCTATGAAAGAGTTAGGCACTATCACAAGGATTACAGGCAGATGTACAGAACTGAGATTCGAATGGCTAGGATGTCAAGAAAAGCTGGGAACTTCAATGTAGCCGCAGAACCCAAATTGGCATTTGTTATCAGGATCAGAGATATCAATGGTGTGAGCCCAAAGGTACAGCTGCTTCGCCTTTGCCAGATATTCAATGGCACCTTTGTTAAACTCAACAAGCTTCAATTAACATGCTGACGATTGTGGAGCCACATATTGCATGCAAACCTTAAGTCAGTGAATGAATAGATCTTCAAGTGTGGTTATGGCAAAGCCAACAAGCAGGTAACGCATTGATTGTGCCATCACTTGGTAAATATGGCATCATCTGTATGGAGGACCTGATTCATGAGATCTATACTGTTGGAAAATGCTTCAAAGAGGCAAACAGCTTTTGATCCTTCAGATTATCTTCTCCATGAGGTGGAATGAAGAAAATAACCACCCATTTTGTAGAAGGTGGAGATGCTGGCAACAGGGAAGACCAGATCAACAGTCTTATTATAAGAATGAATTAGGTATTTACCATTGATTATCTATAAGGATGATACACTATCAAGCAACAATCCTAGAAACAGTTTAGAAAACATGCATGTATAAAAACAGATTTATGACATCAAAATCTTATCATCACCCAACTAGTTTGTAGTTGTATATTTCAAAAATACTTTCTCTCACTCAGATTTGCTTCCCTCTTATTCTCCTGGGCAAGCAGAATGGCAGCCCTAACCTTTACTAGAATAGTGAAGGTAGTGCTCTCTCTGGAATATACCTTGGCAAATTGTTTGGCCGTCAGCATTCATCCCCTTAGAGACTCAAAGTGTCACATCTGCAACATACTGAAACATCTTATTTGCCTATACATCCATAATTCTCAACCGGAGGAGCAGAATTCTGCCAAAGACATAATCTATCTTTTTAAAAATTTATTTTTATTCTTTAAATCACAACCTTGGTAAATGGTTATTCGGATACCTCCCCCTTCCTCTAACACCCCCTCTATTCACTCAGACCCCCCTCTCTTTGTTGTTTGTTATTCTGTGTTAAGTTCATTAGTCTCTTTCTTTCCTGTGGCAGTATTCTTCACTGGGTGAGGGACTGTGTTCTTAGGACAAGGCAAACTGTGCTGGTAGGTTTTTAGTCTTAACCTTGTGTTGGGCATCCAGTCTATATTTATTTGTGATCTGTTCATGTTTTCTCGTTGCTGGGTGTCTTCTCCAATCCCTTCTCTGTGTAGTTTTGCTGCTTCCTTACCTTATAGTTCTGGTGTCTGGTTTAGGGGGCCTCACCCCCAGCCAGTGTTGGTGAAGAAGTTTCTGTGGGGGATACAGGTGTCTGGGAATGGTTGTTGTAGATCAGCTCCTCTCCCTCAGTTTATAGCTTTGCTGCGTGGCGATGCCCCAACTCTGTGGCCTTCCTCTCCTGTGGGGTGGGGAGGGGCACCTTGTTCTCTTAGATGGCATCTCAGAAATGAGATTTGGTTCTTTCAGTCCCGTGAGGTGTGGATTCGTGACATTTTGTCTCCATGGCTGTTTTTCCAGTCCTCCATGGACTAGTTCTCTTGATATTCCATCTCTTGTGTCCTGCTCAGCTGTGTGGGTCGGACATTTACCTGGTTCCTCACCCATTCTATGATGGGGTTTGTGTTATCTTTGTTCTTGTTCCTCCAGAAGATTAGCTGGAGTGAGAGTGAAATGGAAGGGGCATCCTACAGAG
>PVHY01018116.1:0-29926 GCA_004024945.1 Uropsilus gracilis
CTGCAATGAAGCAAGTCCTGGAATGCATCAGGCAATTCAATTGTTGAGCTGCCAACTGAGCTCACTGAGGACTTGCACCTCCTGACACAGCCAGAGAGCCCCTGCTCCACAGCCCACCTTCACCATGCTCACTTCTGTGACCCATGGTGTGCATTTTTGAGCTCTAGGTCCTCTTCTAAGTGCTCACCATATACTCAGTCATCTGTCCTCATAACAGTGTTTCACCACAATGACAGGTTTGCTGGGGGGAAGTATTAGTTTGTATTAGGTTCTTCTGTATTATTTGTATTATGTCCTATTAATATTGTATCATGTTTTGTTACATCCTATCAGATCATATTGCCTGAATTGGTTATAAAATTACATGATGAAAAATGCAAGTGATATAAGGGTATAAACCAGTCCACATCCAGGATGAACTTTGACATGTGAACCAGGATGGATTCCTGTTTTCTCCCTCAGGACCTGATAAGACCCTGCTGACTACAGCAGTGAACCCCAAGCACTGAGGACACTGAAAAGAGCTTAAAATTTGCAGCCTGGGGCATGTGACAGTGCCCTATCAGATCTGGACTGAGCCGATGTCAGTCCAGATGACGGGTCTTCTGAGAGCTACTCTCTTAATTTTCCTACTCACATGGTACCTCCACTTTTTAATTATTTTCTCATATTTAATCTCTAAATTCACTGGCTTTAACTTAAATAATTTTTCAAGGACATTTAGGATGAAATCAGTCAAATACCCATTAATAGCAAGATGGATAAATATATTCTGATAACTTTATACAACAGGCAAATATACCAAAGTGAAAACAAATGCACTACCACTGCATCTAGCCTGTTGGAATGAATTTCTCAATGTTGAAATGTATGTTGAGGCACATATTTCAAAAACACACACACGGAGAAATTCCATTAACAAAAATTCAACTTTGGCAAAACTGGATTGTTTAAGGATGAGTACAGACATGTAACATGGTCAACAAGAAAAGCATGAACCACAGAAGTCAGGACAGCGTGGTCCTGTAGGGGACAGGAAGAAAGATATAAGTGGAAAAGGTATGAGGAGGGACTTCTGGAAAGCCAATAGTAGCAAGTAGGTGTGTGTTTGCCTTTTAATTATGTATTGACCTGTAAAGATTGCTGAATGAACTTTTCTGAATATGTGTCATTTTTCAAAGTAAGTAAGCTGGACTTGGCTTATTAATTTAGCAGTGAAAATAGGCTTTGCCATCTAAGATATTTGGTGGATATTGTCCAAGGTTTGGATGAAAATATGCTTGAAGTTTGCACTGAGACAAAGTGTTTCATTAAAAATATTATATTGATAAAGACAAGCTGAAATTGATGTTTGGATTTCTCCCAATTCTTTTTGTGAAATCAGTTTAAATAAATGCCCCTCTGTAAAGGAATGAGAGCATAATTAATAGTCATTTGATAAGTCTTGGTACATAGCCTTTTTGATAGACTTCCCAGAAACTGAGAAAGTGAATTACTCTAATTACTGGGTTGCAAATCAATGGTTTCTAATTTTTTGCTTTCATCAAAACTAAAGAACTAAGTCAAACTATTAGTTGAAAGAATATTAAAAAATGGCTTTTGCAAAAAGAAATCCAACCAAATGTGAAAAAAAATTTGCCCTCCACAAGAGTGATAAGGGTTTAATAACAAAGATCCACAAGGAACTCATACAACTAAACAAAAGCAAAACAAGAAGCCCAATCAAAAAATGGGGAGAAGAACTAAAAAGACACTTCTCCAAAGAGGAAATACAAATGGCCAACAGGCACATGAAAAATTGCTCAACGTCACTAGCAATCAGGGAAATACAAATCAAAAACACAATGAGATATCACCTTATACCAGTAAGAATGGCCCACATCCAAAGAACGGGCAACAACAAGTGCTGGTGAGGATGTGGAGAGAAAGGAACATTCTAACTCTGCTGGTGCGAATGTAAACTGGTCCAACCACTATGGAAATCTCTGTGGAGGACCCTCATGAAAATGTTTGACCCAGCAATTGCTCACTTGGGAATCTACCCAAAAGAGACCTCAATGTGGGTACAAAGGGACACCTGTGCTTGGATGTTTACTGCAGTACTATTTATAGTTGCAAGGACTTGGAAGCAACCTAAATGCTCCCAAAACAGAGGACTGAATAAAAAAAAAAGTGGTATATCTACACAATGGAATATTACTCATCAATTAAAAATGACAGACTTGATGATTTATGATAACATGGATGTACTTAGAGGAAATGATATTAGCAGAAACAAGTCAAAAAGAAAAAGACAGAAACCAAATGGTTTCACTAATATATGGGATATAGGGAAAAAAATAAACAAAAGCCATGAGAAAAAGCCAAAACAAGCTAAGCACCAAACTGAACCACACAACTTCAGGCGGGGGGGTGGGGGGGGGCGAGGAATGGTGGGGAGGCTGGGGAGGTAAATCCCTGGGATGACTATGATGTGAAATTTACATATAAATAAATTTTTAAATACAATTTTTAATGTATTCCTGCTATCTTTGGGAATATTAAAAAGTACATTTATCTTTCCAAAAAATGGCTTTTGAGGATAGATCGTTACATGATTTTTAGCATGCAACTTATTTTAAAATTCAAAGAATTACATAACATTGCTATAATAAAACACGTTCCAGTCCTCATTGCTTGTTTTGTGAACAAGGTTTCCAGGTGCTTACCTCGATAAAAAAAAAATTAAGTGAATATGAAAAGAAATTACCTGAAGCCTATTTCATTCTAGCAATAAGTAACATTCAACAATAGATAAATGAATCAATTCAAGATTGATTCATGTTATCAAGAAGTAGATTGTCAAGTTTTTCTACTTTTATGTTTATTGTTTATAAATATTTTAACTTACTTGTACTGTTTTACTAAACTCTGTATTCATTAAGATTGTAATAAAGTTCAATTTCTTATAAAATTTTAATCTCTGGAGAAATATAGTCACAAGAAATCAAAAAGGATTTGTGTATATACATATAAATTTATTGCACAGACACAAGATAATCTATAAAAGACTTTCAGGCACTAAAATAAGTTAGGGTAAAATTCTTTAGGATACAGAGAATGAAAATAAAAGTTCGAGAAGAAAAATGCATGATCTCAAATTTAACTGTGAGATGCTTTGTTTATGCATTTTTAAACAGATGGTGGTATCAGATTACTCTGTTTATATTTCTTAAAATATCTTTTAAAGCATGAAATAAGCGTGACATAACAGTTCAGGGTGTTAACAGTTTCAGTAAGTCAGAATTACATCCTTCAAAACTATTTAAAAGTATGAGAAATGTTAAGTGTCAAAAATGCACAGAGTAGTTTTTTCAATCTAGTATCTTCAACAAGCGAATGGTATTTTCTCTTACATAAAAGACATTAGAGAGAAGCAGCTCCAGCTGGTGTAGCAGTTCTTTGAAGTCAACAGAGACTCAGGATGCCTCCAACATCTCTGTTCTTCCATGCTTGGAAGACAAGTTCCACTCCCAGGGGCATGACTGTTGCAGGGTCAGCCATTCCTTGCTCCAACACGAGATGCCCAGGGAAGAGCCCCAATAGCTTTCCCAGGAACCCATTCTATCGCAGACTACTGGCCACTCCTATCTACCAGGAAGCCTCAAAAAGGGAAATTTTAAACAGGGCCTGTTGCCCAGAGTCCTGTTACCAAAGGAGAAGTTTAGAAAATACACTTGGCAATTTTTTTGCAATCATCGCAAGCTGCATAGATTCACTGTCGGTTCTAGCAGTCAAAGCAGAATGTCAACACCTCTGGCATATAATCACAGGATATTTAATAGCAAACAGGAAGAAAGAGTTAGCAGGGAAACAGCCCACTTGAGTTCTCCTTGTGTCCCCCAGGGTAATGCCACCCTTTTAGCCCCACCCTCCTATGACCAGGTATGCCCACTTACCCATGGGCCAAATATGCACACACATAGTACCACAGGTGCTGGTCATAGGGGTTAATGGTGGAAAGGTATGAAAAACCCTGATAACTTGTTTATACTACAGGCAAGTGTTAGAAGTCTTAGCTACAAAACTATAAAATGGTGTACATCCATGTATACTTATGTGTTGGTCTTGAAGGATATTTACCAACATACCAATGACTTATCACTAAACAGGGGGACTTCATGTTAATTTTTCTTAAGACCTTCACATATTGAATTTTTTACAATGAGAAGGATTTTATCCTAAGTTAAAAGAACAATCTGAGGAAAAGAAAGAAAAAAATCAGAGACTTTCAACCCAACAGATCTGAGTTTAAATTCCATTCTCTAGTGTGATTTTGGAACTCTGTGAACCATGATTTTCTTGTCTACAAAAGGAAGATTGGTAAGATTTTTCCATTATCCTCTGGCTTGAATTATTTCTCATGGGAAGTCCATAGTTGTTTTTATTTTCATCCCTAATTTGTAATATCTGTAATATTTTTCTTTGATTGAGTTTAAGATTTTTTTCCTCATTATTATTACTTTGCAAGTAAGTGTCTGAAGTGACTGATGTAGTTTTCTTTGTGTCTATTCAGTACGTAGTTGTCAATGCTCTCATACTTGTGTATTTCTAATTTTCATCCAACTTGGAAATGTTTTAGTTATTCTTCAGATACAGACAAACAGAGAGATAGATAGATAGATAGATAGATAGATAGATAGATAGATAGATAGATAGATAGATAGATAGATAGATAGATAGATAGATAGATAGATAGATAGATAGATAGATAGATAGATAGATAGATAGATAGATAGATAGATAGATAGATAGATAGATAGATAGATTTTGCTCCTGTCATCTTTCTGATAAATCAATTACATAAATGTTAAAGAAATCAATACTGTTCCACAGACCAGTGAGGCTCTGCTAATTTTTTTCAATCTTTATCTTTCTCTGTTGCCATTCCATGGTTTATATTTCCTGTCACTCTTTTATTGTGGTTATCATGAAAAATATGGGTCTGGGAGCATCTTCAGAGTAAACAGGCTAGAGCCAGCACTACACCTCTGCAGACCTCTTCACTGGATGGATCATTAAGGGTCAACTGTCTCAAATTCCTCATTGGCAAGGCATTGAGGACCAGGGAGGATACAGGCTCATCCAACTTTGAATAGGAGACCTGAGGATGCTGTGGAATTCACCCACATCTGGGGAGTCCAGAATGACATTTGTGCACCTACAATAACCATTTGTCCTTCCAATATGGTAATGATTCACACTTGTGTGCTAGGTGTGGTTGACATATACAAAGCCCTAACATGGATAGTGGGAGGACAAGCATTGATAAGTGGTAGTCACTGGCAATACTATTCTTACTGCTTTCACACCTCCTTTCTTTGTACCTGCCCCAAGTCATGCTGGGTATTATCAGTATGTTGATTTACAAGAGAAACTACAGTTCACTTGGTGGCCTAAAGGGTTATTTCCAAAACTTGCAGCCAGTACAGCAAACTCCAAGCCCCAAATTGCTCCAGTTCCAAGTTACTACTTCTACCATCCTCTGGTCTTGAAGTGACAACTGTAAATCTCTGCCGTTTCACTTCTGTTCCCTCACCCTTGAAGATAAGTTCTAGCCTCAGCAGCACATTATAGCTCCTGAAGCTTCAGTCACTCGTTCCTCCAACATTGGACTCCCAGGGAAGGACCAGGATAGCAGAGCTGACTCAGAGAAATCATGGTGTCTATGCCTGCCCAACTATAGGAAGCAGCAAACCTCCTTGATGATTTATGCCAGCTTGGATTTTGTTTTCAAAACACTCCGGTGACAAAATCCAGTTTAAAAGTACTTTTATTTGTATTATTTCATTTGATCCTCTCAAGAGATCAAAAGTTATGATAGATGAAGAAATTGAGAGTCAGAAATGTAAAGTGACTTTTCTGATAGCATAGAAGACCTGTGTCAGGGATGGATCTCAAACCCACACTGCCCAGCCCCCTAAACAACACTGCCTGCATAGGCCACTAAGAAGATGGTGTCCTGATAGCTAAGGGGATTGTTTGCATGATGGTTGCATAGTGGAGTACAACCACAGCTACAGAGTTAACATCAAGAAGGGAAGTGGCAGGTATCCTAGTCTCCTCAAGTCACGCTTTTTTTTTTCCTCATTGAGTATGGCACCTCAGACTGGGTGACTCTCAGAACTGAACTCCAACAATGGGGATCCTGCTTGCTAAAGGACAGATCCCTGAAATTGCTAATGACCTATTTCCAGAACAGGGTAATCAAGAAGATTAGGAGTGAATCTGGTCTATTGTATACAACCCTGAAGGTAGATATTTGTAAATGAAATGAAAAAGCTACCAAACACATTTTGAAAACTGCATGGCCATCAAGATTTTAGCCTCAGGCATTCAGCCTTGCCCTCCTAATATTTGAAATTCCATCAGTGGAAGCCATTCCCTTTCTGTTAACATCCAAATACAATTCCCACCTTGTGCACATTACCCCTGGGGAGCAGTGAGCTATTAAGCATTGACAGTCATTGATTCTTCATTGTGATTGGGCTATCAAGCCTTTTCTGAAAAACTAGTGAGAGTCTTGGACTAAAACAGAAGGACACCCAAAAGAACAGGTGAGGTCTCCATGGCATTGAGAATACCTGATCTCTGGTGTTCTTGGTCTCCTTTTTGTCTGCCCAGCTCAGGATAATCAGCCTGGGCCTGGAGGAAAAGAAACAAGCCTTCTAAACTACACTGATGCCAGAAGGAATTGCTCCTTCTCCTCCCACCCTTCACCCCCGCCCCCATTCTTCCTGGAGGTCCAACACCTTGAAAAACAACATGAATAGGAAGAAACAGTTCTATTTCCATCTATTGTCCTCTGAGTCTCTTTCATCCAACTTTGTCTTGATATCAGGGGTTGGGTATCTGAGTCCTGCTGTGATTGCAAGCCCATGTCAAGCTGAAGGTGGAGGACAAAAGCAATTCTCATGCCAAGTGGCAGCTGCCTTCTCAACTGCCTGTCTCCCCCACTAAACCTCAGATCACTCTGAAGCAATGGCTGTACTGTCTGGTTCTGTTTCTGCCTTCTAGGAGGGCACAAGGTAGTACTTGGTCAATGCCAAATGAGTGAGTGAATGAATGAATGAATGAATGAATGAATGAATGAATGAATGAATGAATGAATGAATGGTAGTCTTAAATTATGTGACTGTCAGAGGCTCCACATCTCTGAGGAGGGTTCTAGACCATTTGTCTAGGATACAGTGGGGGGGGACAAAGCCTGGAGTCCAGCAGTTTGCTCCTGCCAGCTCATAGGCAAAGGAAGGTGCTGGAGTTTGGAGGGAAGATAAATCAGCCAGAACTTGGGACCTTGGGTTTTGTTCTGCATAATGGGGCAGGGGGAGCTAGAGTTCAACACCTCCAGGCTCTGAAAGGCAGAGAGAGACAGAGACCCAGGCTTTTTCATTTTCGGAGGCTCTGGTCATGTAAAATATGAAGAAAAGTGGTAATTGGCTTATAGAAATTATGGTCCATCTCAAACACTCACAGGTAACAGTTGGAGTTGTTCCAACCTTTTATCCTATCAGAACTTCCTCCTGGACGCATCCAGCAAGTTGGACCCTCAATGCACTTCAGGGACAGTCTCATGAATGGTAACACTTTGCTGTAGTATTGCTGCCCCCCTAGGCCTCTCTCCTTGCCACTCACTCCACAGTTATGACCAACACCTGGCACTCCTACAGATGGGGACCTGAAGAGATGGGCGGTCCACTCCTGTCAGCCCTTTGGGAGCTGCAGGCTGGTAAAGAGAGCTGATGGGTTTCTTTCATTCTTGGACTCCACCCAAATCTTCAGTACCAGCCTTGCTCTCCCTGCTTTGGGGGAAAGTGAGGGTGAGGAGGGAGGAAAGGCAATGGTTAAGACACAATGTCCACCACAGACTGTATCATCTGCTTGAAGAAAGGTGTCAGGCCAAAGGAGCATAAAACTCAGTAAGAGGAAACACCAGACAGTGGAATATAAGCTTACATGCGGGCAGGCCCACCTGACTTGGAAAAGGACACAGAGGCAGATAGAAAGGCCAGAATGAGGCCTCCAGGAGGCATAGACTCTACTCAGGCTCAGCCTCTAGTAGAAGGTGCCTGCAAGACTGGGGCCAATATACAGGCTATGCATCTTGTCATCTCCATAAGCAGGTATATGACTTCTAATACGTTCCTGTTCTCAGAGGCACAGTTCCTGAATCTGTGAGAGGGTGGATAACACTCGCCTGGCTGTGTGGTTGTGACAATTACATTTAATAATGAATGTGGCACTCTTGACATGGTGCTCAGAATAGAATCTATTCTTAAAAGCAATTCATTAATAATAGGGAACCAAGACTCTAGAATGATCACTTTAAAAAAATATAAATTAGACAAAACTGAACCAAAACAAACCCAAGATAATATGACTGTGGAGTGGAGGCTAATAGACTGAAAGAGAGAGAAGGAGGGAACAAAGTTTGCAGGCAGTGGGCTATGGTGAAGGACTGCAGGTGCTTTGCTGTTGGGTGGAATGTGGTGATATGCATCTGAAGGGAGTGAACTTGTATCTCTGAGTCATACACAGTGCTGTAAACCAATGTTCCGTATGTATATGAGCTTGAATTAGAACCAATTCCACTTTCACTCAAGCACTTGTGTAGAAGAGAAAGGTCACTGGTTGAAATGGGAATGCCCACAGCTCACCATCTATTCTTCTTAAGCTGCAGCTACAGAGAGGCCCCGTCAAAGAGACATCCAGACCTGAAGCAGGAGCAAGGACTAAATGCCGGCACTGAGTGCTTGGGAGAGGCAGTCACTGTTCAATGTTCTAGGTACGAGTCTGTGCTCACATAACACAAATTTACTTAATGCTCACTATATCCTATGAATGAATAGGTAATATTGTTACCCCTGTTTCAGAGAAGACAGGGCACCCTGAGGTGGGGGACCAGCCTAAAGTCACAATACCTCTAAGGAGTGAAATCGAGTCTAGGGTCGAGCAGCCTGGCCCCAGACCCTCTGCTCTCAGCTGCCACGTGGTAACTACCTCTCCAATCTGGGGTCCACACTCATCCCCACTTCTCAGATGAGAAATGGTACTCAAAGAGGTGAAGTCACTTTTACAGTGCCACACAGGTAGTCATTGACAGTTACCATAGTCATGACTTTGAGCTGTGACTTTTAATCACTTGAATTTTCCTTTTAATTCAATTTGATAAATAAGTAGTAAAATATTTTGATATTTTACAGATAGTGAAAGTCAGTCCCTGTGGGGACTGCAAGTGATGGGCCCTGTTGGCAGCCCTATTTCCTACAAGTGGCAGCATCTGGTCTACAATAAAAAACAGAAGATGAGACACCAGCAGATTCGAACCCTGTACCAGTTGTTCCTGAAATCCCTTTACAAGATTTGCTGGTTCAACTTCAGGATTTGGTTCTACACACCATCAAAGGACCTCCACATTGTTAAAAAATTATTGCTATAAATTAATAACAATTTATTGTTAAGGTGTTATACATTGATTATCAGTCACTTGTAATCAAAATATGTTCTTGCAGAGTAGGCAACATTCAGAAACAAGAAGCAGAAACCCAGAAGATGAGAATACTGAGGAATCCCACACAACTGGCATGGGAGGCATAGAGAGCTGCAGAGGGCAGAGAGCTTGACAGGGTCTCCCAGAATCCAGCATTGTCCAGTTCCTGAACTCAGACCTTCAGCCTGAAGATTGCCCCCAAATAGTCATAAAGACATTGAGAAGTGGCTATGTTGAACATGTGTTGTCCAGAATGCACGTGGGTTTCACAGCCCCTCTGAATTCCATGCACCAAACTCACTTATACCAATTTCTTAGAAAAGAATTACTCCCAATAAATCTTCAACCCAGCTGGGAAACCCCCCTTCCTTCAGAACCCCTGCAAGCTCTTCCTCACAGCCTGTTCCTCCTGCCCCCTACTCTACCATGTCACCCAGCAGGGTGCTTCTGGGAAGGCAGATGGTACTAGCTCTGAGCTGAGCCCTCACCCCCACCTCAGGCCCCCGGAAGCCAAGGTTGTTGATGACTCAGCTGGGTCTGCACTCAGCATCTGGCTCAAATTAGCATGATGAGGACTTCTTCATCAAACTGCTTATAACTCAGCAGGCAGCACTCCAGGCAGGCCACCCCAAGGTTGCCATGGCCATGCTGGCATTTTAGTTAAGCTACAGAAGGAGAATGCACAGAGCACAGCATAACCCTCTCCTTTAAAAAGAAAAATAGGACTTAGGGGTCACTTGACTTCCCCAAGATCACCTTTGTAGGCCCACAAAGAAGCTCCTGCTGGGGCCAGCTACCTGCTACTTTCTAATCCTGGTCCAGACAGGAATCAACATCAAATTACTTTCCTCATCTCTTTTTCCCCCTTCAATGACTTTACTTTCTCTTAAAGCTCAAACTAGAGAACAGCTGATTTCATTCCATCAACCAGTTGTTTACTGACTCATTCACTCACTGTCTGCCAGGCTGAAGGGGCTTTATGGGTCACCTAACCACATCCTTCTCAGCCAATGTCAACTGGACCCTTTAATTCTAAGAAACAGAAATTGGCTCTAGCTAACTGAAACCAAAAAGAAATTTGTAAAGGGGATTTATTTGAAGAAAAATTACATAGAACTGAAGAAAAGCTAGGACCACAAGCATACGATGGAGAAAGGAATGCCTCTTCTGCAAACAGCAAAACTTAATTCAAAATGAATTAAAGATTTGGATGTAAGACTTGGAGTCATAAAATACTTAAAACAAAATAGATGATATACTCCTGGACATCAGCCATAAAGAGGAATTTGGGGACTCAACACCAATGACAAGGGGAAAAGAAGCAAAAATAAAGAAATGGTACTATATCACACTAAAAAGTTCTGTACTTCAAAATAAATTGCAAGAATCAGCTTTCTGAACCAGACAGGCCCTTGGAGAAGACATCCAGTGCACCCCATAGCTGCCTAGGCTGCTTGCGGGGTTAGGGGCTGGGGTGAGTCCTATACCACCAGGACCTCAGGGTCTCGGGGACTCCAGGTCCAGGGATCTCAGGCTGGGGAAACCGGCCTCTACCTCCATGTGGGCAGGGGTTGGGGACTGAGCACCTCTGGTGGGGCACAGGCTCAGGGCAGAGGGGAGGTCCCCCTCGGGTTTACTCCAATCTCAATAGACCTGCAGTAGGGATGAAGAATTCTGTCTCTCCATTAGCATCTATAATGCAGAGGAGAACAAGTAATAATGTCCCTGGATGCACCTGGGTGGGACGAGCATGGTGCTGGGAACCAACGAGACAGAAAGGTGACACCAGCGACTGAGGTGACCTGTCACAGATTCCTGCCTGCATCATCTCTGTAACTGGGGACTCAAACCCCAGGCCCACAGCAATATCCAGCATTTAAGAGGCTCCCTCCTTTGCCAATCAATGGGGAAAGAAAGCCTCCACGAGTGGCTAGGCCCCATGGCAGAACTGCTGACAAGAGAGAGGAGGGGAGCTTGACGAAACACTTGGGGAAGTCTGCCCCAGCAGTGAACACCTCACAGTTTTTGGCTGGGAGTTACAGTCCCAAATCCAGAAGACACAGAACCAGCAACAGGTGACAGACGTCAAGTTCCCATCTGTCAAGTTCCTGCAAGTTCCTGAAGTGCTCGGCCTCACTAAGCCTCAGCTACTCCTGGAGATATGAGTAGTTTCATCTGTTGCTGTCCAGGAGTGCAAGTTCACACCCAGGGGGGTAAAAGGACATAAGGATATAGTTGAAAACAAAAAAGAAGTCCCGTGAGCCAAACACTGACCAACAGCTTGCAGCGAGAGGAGTTGGAGTGACTAGAGGGGGAAAGGAAGAGAATGGAGGAGGGCGGTGTGTTGGGAAATAAGGGGTACAATACAACCATGCAAACATGATGGATGTTGTATGATAATTACAAAATAAAAATATTAACAAAATAAATACATAAATCACAAGAATCTAAAATGCAACATATGAGCTGAGAGAAGACAAAGGGTTAATTTCTAAACCATCTCACTCATAACTCAAAAAAAAAAAAACAGTCAAAAATTGGGCAAAAGACATAAATAGACACTTCTCCAAAGAAGACATTCAATTGGTCTCAAGCACATGAAAAAATGTACAACATCACTAACTGTATGGGAAATGTGAATCAAAACCTCATGATATCACTGAGACCATGTGAAAACAGTCTGTACTGAAAAGACTGGAAACAAATGTTGGTGGGGAAGTAGAATTGGAACCCTCACCCACTGTTGATGGGAACATAATTTGGCATAGCCCTCTCAGACAAAATGGGCATGATTTCAAAAAATAAAAATGAGGATTCCAAATGAACCAGCAATACCACTGCTAGGTATTTATTCACGGAATATGAAAACTCTAATATGCAAAGACCTTTGCTCTTCTATACTCATAGCAGCACTTTTTTCCAAGTCATGCAACCAAACTAAGTGCCCAATGACAGAGAACTGGATTAGGAATTCGTAGAATATATGCTCAACAGGACATTAAAGAAGATGAAATAAAATGGTACCTTTTGTACCAAAGTGCATGCATCTTGCGGTAACTATACTAAGTGAAATAAGTCAGAACGTGAAACACAGTTACCGGATGGCTTCAGGCTTTTTTGGAACATAAATAACCAAAGGAAATAAACAGGCAAAACACAGTGAGAATAATTCTTACACTCTGAAAATTACACTGATTACCAGAGGGTATGGGGGTGGAGGGATGAGAGGACAGGGGAGGGAATGTGGTAGGATATTGGCACTGGAGTTTGGTGGAGGGTGAGTGAAGCATGCTCACATATGGAGAGGTGAGTTGTACCTCCCAATTATATAATTATGTAAATGACATATTTTCACAAATTAATACAATTTGAGAAAAAGAAGAATTGAAGTTAAAGACATGATTCCTGATAGAACAGGCTGATCCCCTGAGAGACTCTTCCTTCCCAGGACACAATTGGATGTCAATTTTTCAGATATTTTTGGTGAAATCAAAACCCAGCTCTCAGATGATTTGATATCATCAGATCTTAGCATCAGAATGCTCAAGAAGTCTTGCTAAAACTGATGACTGGGCCCTGCGCTGGAAGTTTCTGATTCTGAGACCACCGCAGGAATTTGCATTTTAACAAGTTCCTGACCAAGGTTGGTGTTGTTAACCAGAGTCGGCATCTGAGAGCAAACACTGCAGGGAAACCAGCTTGGGAGTTTGCCACCTCTGGGAGGGGAACCTCAGGCACCTTGAGAAATAGTCACGAAGTCATATATTCAATGGGGTTTTTGAAACAAAATCAGAATCGGTGACTAGAAGGGGGAAAATACGTTAGTTAGAAGATAACACAGATGTACGTTATTCTAATAATTGGGAAAGACTCAGCCTTCCCAGGGTCAGTGAGTGAAATGTCCCCATTTCTCTGCTGCCCTTCAGGAGGCAGGCATGCTAGTGACCCTCCTTGAAGAATGAGATCACCCTCTGTCAGGCAAGCGATATGTTTCTTCAAGCTTAGTATCTGACAGGCCCTGTGCTTTACTGACAATACAGTTACAGGAAAGAAAAACACTCATCCAGCTCCCATGGAGGCTTAGTGGACAATCAAAAGGAAACTTAGTTCTACAGATGAGGTTTTATAGCATATGCAGCAGTGAGGCTACCACCTCCCTCATTCTAGTTAACATGCTTCTATCGCAGCCTAAGATGGCATTGTTTCTCAACAAACATGTCCTACCACTGACCGATTATTAGCGTTATCCAAGACCACTTAGTGGATATTGACAGTGCACAGTCCTGTGCTGTATGTCAGAGGGTGCAAGAGAAGAGACTCATCTCTTCTCTGGGTTTCTGAAATTCTGGCTAATTGGCAACCGGAAGTTCCAGATCCTAAACTGGATCCTCAAGGAGTCACCTTCCCACAGGGACGCTCGAATCCTCCACATCACCAGAACCTATACTGGGAAGCAGGACCCACCTGAGGTGTCTGGTATCCTGTCTCCGGGGTGCAATATGGAACCTAACATTCTTGAGCCTCCGACAATGGCAGCAGACGGAGTCTCCCTCCATCAGTCCCTTTAAGGACTTGAAAACACTCTGCTCTGAGTCTAGAGTGAGAAGATCTAAAGCATTAGATAATCCTGAGCTGGAGGAATCCTTAGTGAGCCCCCTTAGTACAGGCATCTCTTAACAGAAAACCCTAGACCCCAAGAGGTGAAAGGATCACTCAGTTGACAGATGACAGTCGGCATCTGAAACCCAGGTCCTCTCGTGCCGTGAAGCCCTGCATGCACCCTTTCCACCACACCACCAGAAGCACAGGTGGATGAGGCAAAGGATAGAAAGAGAAGGTGTACACATTTTGCTCATGAATGACTCCACTCAGGAGTCACTCATGGGAAAGTGCTAGGAAATGTACTCCATATATCATAAAGCAATTGATGGATTCAGGCGAGATATGGGGGAAACCTGCGCCTATAATGGAAGCACCTATGACAGAACATTCTTCAATACAGCCAGACCACAGAAACAGCGGGCAGACATAACTCAAACCCTCTGAAAGCTTTTGTTTTTAAACTTGCGAAGCGAAGGGAATGAGAGAGCCAGTCAATTCTCAGGGAGAAGGGCCGTGGGGGCAAACACATTAACGTGAACTATTGGGCAGATGGTCCGGATTCAATTACTCTGAAAGATGGCTTATTTCTCAGCTCTATGGGGAAAGGAAATGAGGACCGGACCTTTTCAAAGCCAGAGTTGCACCTGGTGGGAGTAAATGAACTGTAGAAACAGTGTGGGAGCTGTGTGAACCTGCTGTGGTAGAGGCAGGTACTTCTTTGCTTGGCTGAGGAGTCCTGTGACAGCTTCCTCAGGCGAGGAAGAGGGCTCACGCATGCGTAGTGCTTACTATGTGCCCCACCGGGTTCTAAGCACCTTACTGGGCAGTAACTCCTGGCAGTGACGCTACGCAGGATGATGTTGTTTGTTTTGTTGTTGTTTTGTTTTGCTTTTGAAACTAGGTCTTGCCATTTTTGCCTGTAGAACTGCAGGTTCACGTTGCCCAGGGTACCACAGACTCAAGCAATCCCCAGCCTCAGCTTCCCAGGTAGCTGGAATTACAGGTGCGCACCACCACGCCCAGCTATTTTGGGGGGGAACTAGGTCTCGCTATGTGCCCCCAGCGGGACTCGAATTGCGATCCCTGGCCCCGGCTGCGGTTTCCTAGGCTGCTGCTTGCAGGTATGTGCCACCATGCCCGACCTTACGATGCAGGATGATAGTGTGATCCCTGTTTTACATATGAGTAAACTTGGTCAAGAGAAGCCAAAGAGGTTGTGCAGTCAGGAGGCTAATACAGTTCAGTCAGGCCTGAATCCAGATATCTGGTGAGAAACACCTAACCCTGAGCGTACCACCATCCATCCAAGAAACTGATGGTCACAAATCTGTAAATCAAGCCATTATATGCCTTAAACATAGACAGCGGTGTATGTCAACTATTTCTCAGTGAAACTGGAAAATCAATCATTTTAAAATATAGGGTCCGGAACCAGACAAGGATGCCCACTCTCCACTACTTTTTAACATTGTACTGGAAGTTCTAGCCAGGGCAACAAGGTAAGAGAAAGCTATAAAAGGGATACAAATAGGAAAAGAGGAATTGAAGCTGTCATTATATGCAGATGATATGATTCTTTATGTAGAGAACTCCAAAAATTGATCTTCTCAAAACAGAAAAACTTCTCAAAACAATAAACCAGTTCAGTAAGGTAGCTGGTTACAAAATAAACACACAGAAGTCAGTAGCCTTCCTATATGCAAAAAGCCAAACAGAAGAAAAAATAAAAAGCCATCCCATTTACCATAGCACCAAAAACAATCAAATACCTGGGAATAAACCTAACAAAGCATGTGAAAGAACTATACAAAGAAAACTTTAAAATGCTGCTAAAAGAGATAGAAGAAAACATAAGGAAATTGAAATACATTCCTTGCTCATGTATTGGAAGAATTAACATCATCAAGATGGCCATCCTACTAAAAGCAATCTACAGATTCAATGCAATCCCTATAAAAATTCCAATGACATTCTTTAAAGAGACAGAACAAAAATTACTGAAATTCATATGGAATAACAAAAGACCTCGAATATCAAAAAACCTCCTAGCCAAAAAAAGAGAGAATGGAGGCCTAACCATTCCAGACTTCAAGTTGTACTACAAAGGCATAATAATTAAAGCAGTGTGGTACTGATACAACAACAGACCATCACACCAATGAAACAGAATCGAGAGCCCGGAAATAAAACCACATATATGTAATCAACTTATCTTTGACAAAGGAGGGAAAAACTTACATTTGAGCAAAGATAGCATCTTCAATAAATTATGTTGGGAAAACTGGACTAAGACCTGCAAAAAAATGGACCAAGACAACATCCTCACACCATGTACAAAAACCAACTCAAAATGGATAAAGGACTTAGATGTCAGACCTGAAACCATAACATACATAGAGGAAAACCTGGGCAAAACCCTCCATCAAGTACAATTCAGAAATTCCTTTTTGGAAACATCTGCAGATGACAAAAAATGAAGGAAAACATAAACAGATGGGACTATATCAAACTAAAAAGATTCTGTACAGCAAAAGAGACAACAGAAAAAACTAAAAGAAGCCAACCAAATGGGAAAAAATTTTTGCCCTCCACAAGAGTGATAAGGATGTAATAATGCAGATCCATAAGGAACTTACAAAACTAAACAAAAACAAAACAAGAAGTCCAATCAAGAAATGGGGAGAAAAACTAAAAAGACACTTCTCCAAAGAGGAAATACAAATGGCCAACAGGCACTTGAAAAATTGCTCAACGTCGCTAGTAATCAGGGAAATGCAAATCAAAACCACAATGAGATACCACATTACACCAGTAAGAATGGCCCAGATCCAAAGAATGGGCAACAAAAATTGCTGGTGAGGATGTGGAGAGAAAGGAACATTCTTATTCTGCTGGTGGGAATGTAAACTAGTTCAACCATTATGGAAAGTGGTGTGAAGGACCCTCAAGCTAATGAAAATGGAACTACCATTTGACCCAGCAATTGCTCTCTTGGGAATCTACCCAAAAGAGACCTCAATGTGGGTACAAAGGGACACCTGTGCTTGGATGTTTACTGCAGCACAATTTATAATTGTAAGGTCATGGAAACAACCTAAATGCCCCAAAACAGAGGACTGGATGAAAAAAATGTGGTACACGATGGAGTATTACTCATCAATTAAAAATGACAAATTCGATGACTTCATAACAACATCGGTGTATTTAGAAGAAATCATATTAGCAGAAACAAGCCATAAAGAAAAAGACAGAAACCAAATGATTTCACTAATATATGGGATATAGTGAGAAAAATAAACAAAAGCCTTGAGGAAAGTCAAAACAAGCTAAGCACCAAACTGAAGCACACAACTTTGAGCAGGAGGGAAAGGGGGGGAAGGGAGGGGAGGGTGGGGGAGGCAAATCCTTGAGATTACAATGTTGTGAAATTCATATATAAATAAAAAATTTTTTAAAAAGAAACACTCTTACACTGCTGGTGGAAATGTAAACTGGTCCAACCACTATGGAAAGCATGGTGGAGGATCCTCAAACTAATGAAAATGGAACTACCATTTGACCCAGCAATCACTCTTCTGGGAATCTACCCAAAGGAGACCTCAGTGTGGGTACAAAAGGACACCTGTGCTCGGATGTTCATTGCAGCACTGTTTCTAATTGCAAGGACATGAAAACAACCCAAATGTCCCAAAACAGATGAATGGATGAAAAAGATGTGGTATATACACACAATGGCACAATGGAGTATTAGTCATCAATTAAAAATGACAAATGATGAATTTATTGAAACTTGGATGTACCTAGAAGAAATCATACTAGCAGAACAGAAAGAAAAAGACAGCAACCAAATTGTTTCACTAATATATGGGCAACCAAATGAAAATACACAATGGGAGGGTGAGGACCAGCTGGAGTGGTCAGGGAGGGGAGGTGGTGGGTGACCCCTGGAGATTAAATGGAGATTAAGTTGATGTGAAATATAAATAAACAAACAAATAAATAAAATATAGGGTTTAAGTGGGCTCAAAATATACAGATTTATTAGCTCATGTAGATGGGAGCTCATTATTATTATTATTATATTATAATATATATAATATATTATAATAATATATTATTATTATTAATAGCTCATGCACCTGGATGGGAGAGCCATCCAGTCTGGTTTGAAAACACCAAGTCACCTGCCCCATCGTCTCATCCCCTCACCACAGACAAAGGAAACAAAGGATCTGTGGATTAGCCTTCCCTTGCTCTAGCTGGTTGCCTAAGTCCATACTTACCTGTGTAGTTTTTGGGTCTCTAAGAATTCCATTGACTGGGTTTCGTTTTATATACAGTCTCAAATATATACATATATAGAGAGAGATGCATACATATATACATGTATATAATTTTGTTACCGTTCATTATGCTGTGGTGGCACCTGTGGGTCTAAGGATCGAGAGAAATGTAATATTCTACTTTTGACACATTCATGTGATTCATAATTTTTATTTCTAAAGATATGAATGTTAAGAACATTTCAAATCTCATTATTTTATCTATTGCAAAATGTCTATTCAATTCAAAACATGATTATCTAAAAAAACTGACTTAGGAAAGTATGGAAATATTTTACCTCATGATTAAACTCTTTTTACTGTAAAAAAAAAAAAAAAGAACAGCTAAAGGAATCAACATATTGCTTCAGTGAGCCTAGCCCTTGCTCGACCTGCTCTTGGGGACCTGTGTCTCCTGGCTTGGGCCGTTGTTCCCTGCTATCACCAAACAATAACTTTAATGAATTTTAGCAATAATTTTTTTCACTTGTTTGTTGAGCTAATTCTTCTATATATTTTTTATTTATCATTTTGTTATTTACATATTTATGCTTATAGGTATGTGTGTATATATTTATTTATTTATTTATTTATACTACATCATTACATTTTGCAGGGCTCTCCCCCTCATCACCTGTTTACTCTCATCTTGCTCTTCATGTGCTCCTCCCTTCCCTGATTTCTCCTTCCCCCTGCTTCCTTAGCTGCTTACTCCAGTTTTGTTGTCAGCCTATTTGACTTTTTTTGTCCTTTTGTTTGTTATTCCTATGTCCCATCTATTGGTGAGACTATATGGTTTGTCTTTTTCTTTCTCACTTATTTCTGCTGATATGATTCCCTCTAGGTTCATTCATGTTGTCACCAATATGTCATATTTGTCGGTTTTGCTTGCAGAATAATATTTCATTATGTAAATACAGCATATCTTTTTCAACCATTCATCAATTTTGGGGCATTCAGGTTGTTTTCATATCCTGGCTGCTGTAAATAATGCTGTGATAAACAACCGAGTACAGGTGCCTTTTTGAATTAGTGCTTTGGTGACTATTGTGTAGATTCACAGAAGTGGAATTGCTGGATTGAATGGTAGTTCCACTTTCAGTAGTTTGAGTGTCCTCCACACAGCTTTGTTGAGAGAATTCTTAAGCAGTGTTTTGGCTTTCTGGAAAGATGTAAATTTGGCACCTCAATATAATGTATAATGGTCATTTTTCTTCCCATTCCCTTCAAATACCCATCAGCTATGAGGAGTTGCTCAAGCCTATACTGAAGGCAGGACAACCTCTGTACACTAAGAGGGCCCAACCTGGCACTGGCTTATCCCCAAGGTGCCATGAACCAGATATGACCTCTACCTTCCCTTAACTCACAATTCTACTTCAACATGCTGAGAGGTACCACGGAAGCATCTCAATACTTTGGGAACAGAAAGAATCAGCCTCTAGCTCCTGGGAAAGCAGCAGGAGAAGGTCCTGCCTGAGGCTGGGGCCACCTGCACACAGCTAAGCAGTTTATACAGTCTGGAGGAGTGGGGAGACCCTGGAAGGTTTGAAGTGGAGTGTATACTTGAGAAAAAACACTCTTCTGGATACATGAAGACTAGAGGGAAATAGGAAGAGACAGAGGGTGGTCAGTAAGGAGATGACTTCAGCATCCAGGCAAGAAATGAGGGTTACACCAATGTAAAGGCACTGAAGATAGAAAACAGATGAGAGGGGGGACTCAGAGGTGATCTAAATTGGGCTCTTTCACTCCTGTGGAGTCACAGGGGCATCAGTCATAAAAATAACTCTGAATCTGACTCTGGGGGTGGTTGAAGCATCATGGAGATTGAGGTTTTTGTGTTTGGTAGTTTCCAAACTTCTGGAAAATCCAAGTTAGACCAGAAGATCCATATAAATCATGTCTATTTGCTCATGAGCAATGCATGTACATTCTCTGGTCACATCATTTGCAAAGTGAGGATCACAATAATCACCTCCGAGCTTAGGCGATTAGCAAACTCAGATGCCAATATTGTCTCATCTTTTTATCTGTCCTAGCAGTAATTATATTGGCCTCCAGCATTTAATAAGCTCTCATTATGTGTCAGGTCCTACTTTAACATGCATGAACTCACTTGATCCTCAAAACAAATATTAGGAGATAAATACTACTATTATTCTGCAGATAAAGAAACTGAGGCTGGAGAGATGCAGTAACTTGCCAACATATC
Organism: Uropsilus gracilis; assembly: GCA_004024945.1. Classification (NCBI taxonomy): domain Eukaryota; kingdom Metazoa; phylum Chordata; class Mammalia; order Eulipotyphla; family Talpidae; genus Uropsilus; species Uropsilus gracilis. Next base: position 20,669 of record PVHY01018116.1, read on the forward strand.
ACACTGTAACAGAGCAATAAACACTCCCCTCTCAATATTGCTTAATCAATATACCTATCGGTCTCCCTCCCCACTGCATTGACCAAGAATAATCCTTCAGTTCTGCTTCTGGCACCAGGGGGACTTAAGTTCAGCCCTCTGCTACTATTGCTAGATATCACCACAAGGTGTCACTATTGAAAAGCAATTCAGCAAGGTTGGTTCAAGTGGTGCATTGGCTGAGTCCTCTCAATGATCCAGGTTCCTGTTTAGATTACATACAGTGAAGTCCCACACTGGAACTCTGAGGCTTCACTTCTATCGTTCTCATTCATGTGCTTAGATATGGCTCCTCAAATCACTCGGGATGAATCCAATAGGGCTCCTGCCCCTAGTTTAGTTCTAAAACAATCATACTCGTCTTTCTAGCAGTTTCTTTTCGGATTTCTTGGGGTTTTTTCCTACCAGAATGCCATCGGAAGGGCCAAGCAAATCCACCTCACCAGGGCCTCCTAATATCAAGTTTGGGGGAGTAACAGCTTGCGGTCAAGGTGCCTTTACACACAGGAGACACACCCATCCCCATCCAAGTAATTTGTGCAAACTGGTTCATTCTCTCTGAAACTGACTGCTAAAGGCAGAAGTAGCATTTTCTACACACCCACATACACACACACACACACACATACACACACATACACACACATACATACACACATATACACGCACATACACACACGCATACACACACACACACATACACACACACACGTACTTTTTCCCCAGGGTGCAGGAATTTGAAATCATTTAGCTATGCATCGCTACCCAGCACTCTGAACAAACGTCTACTCCAGAGTATATAGTTCTGCCCTCCAGCATGTACAAGGGCTCCATACATCTTTCTCTATATCCAAAGAGGTTATTACATGCTTTAGGAGTATCAGAAACCCTTTCCTAAACTAAGTAAGTCTTTCCACCACAGCTGAGCAAAGGGACCACCAAGACTTTACAGAGACCTGGTAAAGTTTCTTTATGAATTTATTTGAGAACGTTGTTTAAAAGCAGTTTTTATCCTGGACAGAAAGAATCTGAGGCTAAAAATCTATCATAAATAAATCTATCACAAAATTCGATGAAAGAGTTCCAACTCCAGGCTTCAGCAAGGGCAAGAGAATCCCACAGGTACACAAGTGTTTCCTGAAGGGCAACCATGATCAGTGCAGCTAGATTTAGCAAATAAAAACACATGAAACCCAATTGAACTTGAATTTCAGACAAGCAATCAATAAGTTTAAGGATAGGCATGCCCCTTCAATATTTGGGACACACTATTGAAAATTTATTATGTAAAATTCTGTCAGGCATGGTAGCACATGCCTGTAAGCGGCAGCCTAGGAAGCCACCGCCAGGGCCACAGTGGTTCGAGTCCTGCCAGGGGCATGTAGTAAGACCTAGTTCCAAAAAAACTGGGTGTGGTGGTGCGCACCTATAATCCCAACTACCTGGGAAGCTGAGGCTGGGGATTGCTGCAGTCTGTGGTACCCCGGGCAACGTGAGCCTGCAGTTCCACAGGCAAAAATAGTGAGACCTAGTTGCAAAAAATATATATATATTATGTAAAATTCAAATTTAACTGAGCATTCTATATTGTATCCATAAACCCACCTCTTAAAGCAAAGGCCAAACTTAACACAACAGAAGTGACAAGACCTACTAGTATATTATTCTCCATGATAAAATACCCTGAGAGAGCACAACATGACTTCTCTGTGTGTTCTTGCCAAATTTGCATGTCCTCAACCAAATCATGAGAAAATATCAGAAAAGCTAAGTTTACGAATACTGTGTAAAAATGTCAAAGTCACAAGCTGTCTTAGCTGGAGGAGACTTAGGAAACATGAGAATGAAATGCAAGGTGTGGTCCTGAACCAGAAAAAGAGCATTATAGGGGCAACTAGTGAAATTTAAGTAAAATCTGTTAGATCAATTAATAATATTGAAACTACATGAATTTCCATGTAGTTTTCATGTAGTAGATCATTAGAGGGTAATTATGTGAGATGTTATAAAAGTTCCACAGTCATCATCACACAGAACAAAAAAGCAAATGCATTCTCCCCTAAATCAGGAGATATAATCATCAATGTTACTCAAGATTTTACTGAATTCTCTATCCATTACAATAGGCAAGAAGGGTGAAATAAAAACATGTAGATAGACAAGAAAGTAGCACAATTATCTTTATTTGTCAGTGATACAATCATTTATGTAGAAAGTCTTTATATCACAAAGCTACTAGAATAAGGAGAATTCAGCATGGTTACAGAACACAGGTCAAACGCAGATATTTCCTTATAAAACACATACCAGGAGCACACAATTGGAACATGATACAATAGCAGTCAAAAAATTAAAAATATAGAAATAAACTAAAATTTGAATACTGAAAAGCTACAAAATATTCCTGAAATGTAACAAGGCTTGAATAAGTAAAATATGTTTATGGACTAAAAGACTCAATATGGAGATGTAAATTTTCCCCAATCAAATCTACATATTCAATGTAATTTCTATCAAAAAACCATGATCGCTTTGTAGGAACTGATAAACCCACACTAACATACACATGAAAATGCAAACAACTTATGAAAGAATTTGGATGGCTTAGACAGTCTACTTTGAAGTCTAAATCTAAAGCAATAGTAATCAGCAGAGTAGGGAACTGACTTAAAGGTAGCTATGAAGATTGATGGAATACAGAGTTCAGAAATAGACAGCATTACATGTATGATATGGCTGGCCAACTTGGAAATGTGCCAAGATAATTAAAGGGGGAAGGAGAGTCTTTTTAAATTGTGCTCAAACAGCTAGGTTTCTATCTAATCAGGGAGGGGACTTTTTAAAAAAGAACCTCAATGCTAACCTCATCATACACAGAAATTAATTATGAATGTATTGCAGAATATTTATGATAGGCCAGATTTGGAAACAACCCAAACCAACACAAGTAAATGGGGGGGGGGGCAATCTTACAGATCCAAACAATACAACATCACTCAGCAATAGAGAGCAACTACTGATTCATCCAATGAGAGTGAATCTCAAAAATATTATGCTGAGCAAAAGTAGATGGAGGGGAAAAAAGAAGACATACTGCAAAAATTCTATTTATACGAAGCTCTAAAAAAAACCTAAGGGTGATCCACTGCAGCAGAAGGCAGCTCAATGAGGCTGGGGCTGAAGCGGGTGTTGGGACTGACTGCAAATGTTCCTGAGGGAAATGCCGTTTAGATGAATTGTGATAATGATGACAAAAGCACAGACATTTGCTAAACATCTTCAAACTACATATTTTAAACAGGCGTCTTTTATTATATGCAAATAAGCTTCAATGTTTTATTTAAAATTACAAATATTATAATTTTTTACTCACTGCTGCAACCTTATTCCCTAAACTGATACTCAAAATGTATAGTCACCTGAGAGGTTTGCTTAAAAACTCATCTTTCTATACTCATCCTCAGCAAGGAGGTGGGGGAGCCTGGGACTTGGCCTTTGAAACAAGCACCCTCAAAGATTCTGAGTCACCTATCCTCTGACCACACCTTAGAATACTTGTCCTAAGTGGACCTGACATTTGATTTTTCACTTGGATTAGAATCAATGACCATGTTTGGTCATCTGGTCAGAATAGAGATACCTCAAGCCCAGCATTTCCATGAGAACTAGAAGTGGCACTGGAATTCTGGGCTGCAGATAGTGCCACCTGGATTCAGAGGGGATACCTGAGCTTTAACTAAGCCACACCCCTGACTTGTGAAATGCAGTTAGTATAGTTGGTAGGACGAACTGAAAGTTCTTGTGTAACTCTCTTGGCAGGTGGCTGGTTCAGACCCACCCATGTTGCCCGGACCACCATGCCGGGATTGACTCAGCCTCCCAGACCCAAGTTGCAGGGTGACAGGACCCAGTGGCAGAGTACATAAGCAGAGGAAAGGAACTGCTCACAAAGGGACCCTTCAGAGAGAATGCTCCCCTCTTTGAGGGAGAAATGAGGTTTGGAGATAGGGACAAAAAGTAATTGGTCATCCCTTCAAGAGTTTAGGGAGTCAGGACTTAGAACAGAGTCCCATAATTATAGGAGCCCCCTAAAGCTGTCTTTCAGCTGGGTCAGAAGACTTCAGAGCTGTTTCTAGACATGGGAGGAACTGACATCAAAGGCTACTGATGAAGAGAAAGTTCTTCCATTCAGTCCTGAGAAAAAGAAAGCATGCTTGCTAGGGTAGCTTTCTAATACACAACACCTTAATGGGAGCACTCACTGCTTTGCCTCATTGGCCTCCAAGGGAGTACACCTAGGTGTCTGTAAAGGGAGCAGATGAGATGACAAAGGAAATGATAAAATGAGATTCCAGGAAAGCTTCAAATTGATGTGTATAAACAGAGCAAAATATAATAGAACGAAAGCTTGCTAACACAGGGAAGTGGTGGGGAGTCCCTGCGTAGAGACTAAGTGGGCAGAGAAATATAATATCAAAGAAATTGCCTAGAGCCATAGCAGGAAAGGTGATATTCAACCCTTTGACTAGGTGATATTTGACCCTTTCACTAGACTAAGGAAGTGTCAGAACCAGTTTTTCAAGACAGGAAATTGATTTCCTAACTTCTGAGCAAGGCCGCAAGCCACAGCTGCTGCTTATATTTCCTAACACTTGAATGGGGATTCAGTGTCCACAGTAAAGGGAGTTCTTAACCCCCAAAGAGATGAGGACAGTGAAGGATTTGAATCAAGAAACATGAGGACTAGTCCAAAAGGGAGAATGGAGCTAATCTGCCTTGAAGCTAATGAAGCTTAACTTCAGGACCTCACACAAGCAGGGTCCCGCTAGATTTGCTTTTTTGCTTTCACTGATATCTATAAATCCACATGGGCCATGGGCACAGTGGGGATTTAGAAACAAAAGCATAAACAAATTAATTAATTAAAAAGAAAAAGAAACAAAAGCAAAGCAGTGAGCGCTCCCATCAAGGTGTTGTTGAAATCAGGTAGCCAAACAAGCAAGACAGAGAACTTCACTAAACTTACAATCAGGAGCCGCTGGCCATTTAAATCCAGCCACCCGTGAGGTTGTCCCAGCTCGCTCAAGCAGTAGCAAAACCACACTAATTTAAAAAGAGGCAAGAATGGATTTACTTATCAAAAGACAAAATAGAGAAGCGTCACTGAGGATACAAGGGACACCTTTGGAAACTTTATCACACAGCCCAGTCTCTAGTCCAAAAAATCACAGGTGGATTCTTAGCCTCGTGTCTCCACAAAATGGCAGCTGTCCCACCTTCAATCCAGATGAAGAAACCAAGATGGCGTTGTCCCTCCTCCTCCAAAGACACAGCTCTACTTGCTTCAACCAAATGCAGAAACCAAGATGGCCTCATCGTTCCTCCTTCAAAAGCCAGAGATTCGAATCCAATGAAGAAACCAAGATGGTGTCTTAAGCCTTCTCCAAAAGACAACTCCAACATTCCTTCAGCTCCACCTCTGAAGTGGCCTGAAACCAGCAAGACCTACTTGATACAACAGCAGCAACCAAGTCAGAAGTCTCTTGATGAAAACAGCAATACAGCAAGATCTCTTCAGATCTCCAGACAATTCCAACACTTCACAGTTTCAAAGTTAAATCAAGTTTTCAAGTATCATGTTTCCAATCTACCTTAAAAAGGTCACAAGTTTCTCCAGCATGCTTCTCCAGGCTCCTCACCAGACCAGGCTGGGAATGAAAACCCACAGTGTGACTTCCTTCCTTGCCCTGCTACAAGCAGCGACAGCTCTGAGGCCTCAGTCTCCTTGCTGCTCCTCTGCTCTCTCTTCTCCAGCTCTCTCTCCCTCTCTGTCCTGCTGCATTCCTTCTTAAATTCCTACTTTCTGTTCCTCTCAGAGAAGGCTTGGCTTCCCTTCTCCAAGTCTCCACCTATCAGGGCACAATGGCCACCATCCCAAGACAACATTATCATACTAAGGACTTGGGTCTCCCAATTTCACCACAGGACCCATATCAGGGTAAACACCTTTGTCTTTCAGGGAAATGGCTCTCTTGTGGGTTAATCATAGGAGGTTAGGGGACTGCCATTTATTTAGTAGTAAGGAATTGCTGAAACCATCTCCAGTTTGCCGGAGTGATGTTTGGAATGAACAAGGGTGTTCCTTCATCCAGTGCATATTTCTTATCCATTTATGGCATCCAACAGATACAAGTCATGGAGAAACATCTGAGGAAAGGGCCCAGGGACTTTAGGAGTTCTTCATAATTCTTCTAGATACTTGAAGTCAGGCATTATGTCCCCTACAAATGTCTTCAATATGTGCTGTTAAGCTGAATTGTACAAAACCCATAGCCACAGGAACTTGGGGTGTCTGATTGCCTGTATCCCACTTGTATGTGAGTATATGACTTGCTATGAGTTCGGGGTGGTAGTATGCTTTGTAGCATTTTCATGTAAAATTACTCCTGATCTTGTGTTTTCCAGATAAGTAGGCAAGCTCAGGCTCTCTCCTAGGAGTTCCCTAGTCCCCTTAAGTCACCCAAGAATTCCTGGAGGTTGTTTAGTCTATTCCCCTATGGGTGGTTGAGGTGGGGGGAGGAAGAAACCATTGAACCTCTCCATCCCTGAGAGCTGTAAGTCTCATTGGGGGCCTTTACTCACACACAGGAAAGCATGCTGCTCATCTCTGGTGGACAAGCTAAAACACACTTTTCAGAAGAGTGTCTTCAAAACAAAGACCCAGACCTGGGTTCCCACCTACACCCAGAAGAAGCAGGATATTTGAAAATGGCAGCTTTGTTGACAAAACATGTAAATATCATCTGCTCTACCAGGCAACCAACTCTATCTCTATTTCTAGCTGACCTTTGTAGTTAATTTCTTAAATGTTCTTGAAAATAATTCTGTGAAAATTTTAAGGTTACTTCTCCCAGTCAGTGGTGCCCACTCTGAAAATGAATCACCCCCACTTCCACCTCTTTGGAGCTGGTTGGTGGGAGGAATGAGGATGCCATACCTGGTGAGTTCTAATAGCTGAGGGTCTCTTGTGTAAGGTCATGTTATGTGTTGATGTCACTGTCCTTGCAAACCCAAACTACCTGTCTGCAAATTGAGCCACAATTACTGATATATAATGTCCTGATGGAGTAAAGGTCCTACAACCCTTCCTAGCCACTCCTTAATAGCTGATGTCAAACCTGCCTCAGTTCTGGAAATGGACTTTGGCAAGACACCTTGGGCTTCTTTCGGCTGGCTGGCATTAGCCAGCCAGCACAGAAACCACCCTGATGAACCACATCCTGTCAGGGCAGAATATAGGAAGGCTGGTAAGACAGTGTCCCTATGAAATCAGGTAACAAAACTAGCAAAACAGGATACTTAACTAAACTTAGAAGCGGGAACAGCTGACCTTTTAAATCCAGCCACTCATTAGGTTTGTCCCCAACATTTGTATGCAATAACAAGACCAAACTATCTTAAAAGGAGGCAAAAACAAAATGTATTCACTAAAAAGACAAAATAAGTAAAAATCACTGAGGCTACAGAGTACTCCTTTGGTTATCTATCACAGTTCCATCTCTGAGTCCAAAAAGCTCCATATGGGGTCCTTCAACCATATGTGTCTAAAAGAAAATGACATCTATCCTCCTTCAAGCCAGCTGTGGGAGATCTGAATTAAAGAAACCAAGACAGTGTTTTCACTCTTCCCACAAAAGGTACAGCTCCAGTATTCTTCCTGCTTCAACCCTGAAAGAGCCCAAACCACCAACACTCACTCGGAACAATCGCATCAAGCACTCCAGACATCTCACAATAAGAACAGCAGTAGTCCAAGTTCTCTTCAGGTTGCCAAACAATTCCCAAGCTTCAGTTTCAAAGTTAAAGCAAGTTTTCAAATACACATTTCTAAGTCAGCTTATACAAGTCACAAGTTTCTTCAACCCACTCTCTCACACTGTTTTTTGGTCCTGGGACTGAATGGGACAAAATGACAAAGAATGGGAGACCACGAGACACTCTTGTCTCCAGAGACCCACAGGTGGGGCCCAGGAACCCTGCAGTCACATGCTGTCAGGGAAGCAGAAGACCACATCTTCTAAGCAGAAACCCCTCCAAAACTCTGCAAACCTTGGGCAAGTAACATTAGCTCTGTCAACCTGTTTCCTTATGCCTGACGTTTGAGATAGTCAGATAATCTCTCTATTTTCTTTAAGTCCTGGCATGTTAGGATCTGCCTTTTTCTAAAAGATTCTAGAATTACCTGTGGATCTTTTAATCCATAGAATCTAAACTCAGAAACTCTGGAATATGCCAATGTTAGGAAAAACCCTAGAGGGTGTGAGAATTTGAGATCATAAAAATAAACTTCTCCACACAAATGGACTAGTTTTCCAGATGACTGACCCTCACTTTTCTAAAGCATCAAAACTTAGAACTCAAAATTGTGTAACAATAGAAAATGTCTTTGGTGTTTTTGAAACTGGGACCCCAATATGGGCAGTGTTGTTGTATTGTTAGTTTAGGCATCACCATTAAGTGTGTCTGGAAGATATTCAGGTTAAGAATGAAATGACCTGAAGCCAGGAAATGGAAGGTTACTTTCTTCTTTTACCTTGATACTCTTAATTTTAAGGAGAGCTTAGCCAACATTATTATGTTTATTTAACTCTCTGTACTATTGTTCCAAGGCCCAGGTGGGAAATCATAAATAGGCTGAGCCAGAGGGTGGTGATAATCCTATCATCAGGATTCATGATGGGAGGGGGAGCAAGAAAAAGGGGTTGAAATGGAGAGGTGCAGGGATGGGAGGAAGAAATTGAAATGGATTGGAAATTGGATTATTTGGGGGGCAGATCCGAGATAGAGGTTTTAGGGGAAATTTGAGTTTTTCTTGGGAACCCAGGTCTATAGAGTTTTTGAGGGAGAAAATAGAGAACTTTTGAAGGAGATAGAGTTGGGAGGGAGCTCTGTTTGAGCTTTGTAGGAAGGAGATCAGAACTGACTTTTGAAGGAGACCTAAACTAGCTTGGAGAGGAGAGCTCATCAGCATCAGTCATCAGGAGCTGGCAGTTTTGCTTTGAAAAGAGAAGAATACAGGAGCTGTTGAATCATTTGGGGCTTCCAGAGTTCCAGAGTTCCAGGTCAGGAGCTGGATGAAAACAGAGAAGAGATGTTCATGACAGAGTGCTGAACTGCTCTGATGACCTGGAGAAGAGAATAAGCGGAGGGAGGGAGGGA
>PVHY01018117.1:0-29920 GCA_004024945.1 Uropsilus gracilis
CCCAGCTCAGTGTAAAGGAACAGTGTAGTACAACCTCTGGCAGCCCCTGTGTAGGCAAGATACGTGGGAATCAGAGGCACCTATGACCACAAAGACATTTTGAAAGTAGAATTAAGAGCAGCAGTGACTGTAGCTGCTGCTGTTACTGGACACTCACAATGTGCCATTCCTTATAACCTGTTGAGGAAGGTATCTTCGCTCGATTTCATAAGTGAGAAAGCTAAGGATTAAGGGGTTAGGTTGCTTGTTCAAGGTCATCAATGCTAGTGGAAACACCTACATTTACCCATACTGTTGCCTCAGAAGCATAAGCTCAGTTAACTTAGAGAGCAGTTAGTGGTGAGAAATGAGGAAAAATCGTGGTTTGTTCCAGGTTCCTTGGCAGAGGGGCAATGTGAATGGTGGTGGGTGAGGCTGCTCAGCTGGGCTGGCTACGGCACATAGGAGATGGTAGAAGTGAAAAAACAGTGTGATCTTATGTGCTTTTCCTTTGTGGTGTTCACAGTTCGAAATTCTATATTTATCTGTGTTTACATGTGACCGATGTCATTTCCATTAGCCTGAGCTCCATGAGGAAGAGTTTAGCTCTCCTGGCAGAATGGAATATATGTTAATACGTATGCAAATATTGAATACACAAGGTTAGATAATATTTTTAAAGAGCAGTGCATCAACACACAAGAGCCTTGATCCTACAGGAGAGACATAATATCTGTTCTATCCATACTAAAACTTCCAGCAGTCAGACAGGAGGTTCTGTTTGAGGACTTCACCTCCAGCTCTGCAAGAAAAGACCCAGGTCTCAGGAAGGAGGAAGGCAGTTTTAGTTATTAGTCAGAAGATTCCATCCCAGGACTGACTGTTTCTTCCCCACACTCCTCCCCCATAATATAAGGCCACGAGGGAACTTCAAGAACATAACATCTAAAGCAATGGTGCAGCTTGAGGTGAGCTGGGGAAGATGCATACAAAGCAGACAGATTTTTACCCATTGCACCCAGGGCTCCTCTACCATGAGAACATGGAGTTAATGGTGTCTCACATTCTAATTATGAATTTACATGTTAGCCTTATTTTCTTTTTACATATACAACCCCTCTATTTCCTACCCTTTGCTTCTTCTCCAAAGTCAGAACTGAATATTTCATAGCTTAGTATTCTCTTTACACTGGATCTCTTAATAGGGTCTCAGAGAATTCATTGTAGAAGTGATGTTTTGGCTTAATACCAGTGCAAGTTACATGATCAGAGTTCTCTCTTAATGTTTTGGGTAAGTCACAGCTTCTCTTTAATACATTGAAAATTTAGAGCTATGTCCTATAGATCTTGAATTCATAATTTAAAACTGGGATTGCTCTTCATTCTTCAGGCCACTGAGATTCAGCAAGAGTTATGTGACCATAACACAGCCTCCCAAGATGTCAGAGCAAGGGATTTTGGAAATCACCTAGCCCAGTATATCCAAAGGAAACTGAGTCTCCAGAGGAGAAGAGAGATACTCCAAGTCACCTACTACGTGTATGTCCCTTCAGAAGAATGCAAAGAGGATCTGTCTTTATCTGAGAGCTAAATAAGACCACATGGTTAGAAAAATATGTTGGGGAAGGGCCTTTGGAGTAGAAGCAAGAGAGGGATTTAGCTGGGAATTTAGTCTAAGTCCCACTCTCATGTTGTTTATTTGATACAGCTGGTTTTAAATGAGGAGAAATCAAGAGGACTTCCTTCAAGAGGTAGTCATTAAAGTGGTCCCTAAAGGGTAGAGATTAGTTTACCTTTTCACTGAGAAAGCAAAAACAACTTTTAAGAACAAATGGAAGGACAGCAACCTGGATTGGCCATGAATCCCTGACTTCCCTCTGTTTCTGGGAGCTAATGAGTCTATTAAGACTTGACATTTGGTTCCTAGGACTGTGAGAGTATTTCCCTGACACACTATATTCTGTTTGTTTGTTTGTAAGTATTTGACTATAACACTAACTGCAAGAGAGAATACAAAGAAGGTTACAATAAAACAATGCAACAACAACAACAACAACAAGAATATGTAAATAAAGTCATAAAAAATAAAGTGATAAGGATGAGAAAATGAAATGATGCTAGTGTGGTGTCATAACTCACAATTTATATTGTAAGGTCCTCGGTTCACTTGCTAGAGGTGGGATATGAATTGAGCTCTTGGTTTAACAACCCAGGCACAGTGGAAAACTCAGTTACACGATACACTGTGTCCTAAGGGAAAACCAAACACAAACAAGTAAAAACCCTAATAAAACAGTTGAATCAAGAATCCACCTTTCTCAACCTGAGGGTGGAGGGAATGCTCCTCTTAGGATCCTTGGAAAGGGTACTTGAGGCTCATTTGGTGAAGGGATTGGCACAGGTCAAGCTGTGACAATCCAGGAGACCTACATGTTGAACAAGTAGACCTGATGCTTGCAAGGCTTGTGCTTAAGGCTTAGGGAGCTCAGAGACAGGTGAAATGCTGTGGTCATGACAACATGAGGGCCAAAATAAGAAGCCATAGGTCTGTGCCATGGGTAAGATGAAGGACAGGCACTGAGTACAAATCCTAGCTTGTACGCTCCCGAGCGATACAGCCCTTCAGCAAACTGCTTCATCTCCCTCTCAACTCTGCATCTTCAAAATGGGAGAAGAAATTTTAAACAAAAGTACAAGTTCATTCAGCAGTTTTATATTACAGCAAACATTATATTATGGAATACAATATAAATCACATCTTTTTTTAAAAGGTAAAACACAAGACTTAGATTTTTTTTTAATATCAAGAACACGCTCCCCTATTAAGGTAGAAGATTCAGAGGCTATGATAGCTAGAGAAATTCTAATAGATGCAAGTAGTAGTCAATAAGTCTTTTCATTCCCATTTTCCTTCAGATTCTACAAGAACTGCTGTGTAAGGACTGAATAACGGATCATTCAGAAGCCAGAAGCTGTGTGTTCCGGCCACAGCTTTGCCACTTACTTGCTGTATAAACCAATAATTTACCTTCTCTGAACCTGTCTTTATCATATACTGACTACGGTCATGGACAAGTCAGTTAAATACTTTGAAATGAGCTTAGTGAGGCATCCACTAATGAAACAGCCTAGTGCTCTGGGTCAGTGACATACAGTCATTTTCAGTTCCAAGAATCCCTGTTTGGAAAGTCTTCCTCCATTCCCTTTATAACTTCTCCCTTTCATTATCTCGTAAAAGCCTCTGCTCTCCTAGATCAGCTTTGGTGTCTCTTCAACTCCCCCTAGCACATGTGCTCCCCTTGGCCACAGACATCATCACCATGGGTTACAGTGGTCTGTTTGCATCATCTTGCTGTGAGCTTTTGCAGGTAAGGATGCTGTGGGTTTCAGATTCCTATCTCCAGCTCCTACCACTGTATTTGGCACAGAGCGAGCCTTCAGTCATGTTTGCTGAATTGCACGAAATTGTGGAGTTCCTGTGAAAAATATCATGACATTCAGAATAAAACTCTGGCACCGAAAGTGAGGCAACATTAATCTGTGTTCCTCCCCAGCCAGAGTAATACCTCTGCACGAAGTCAGAGTTATATATACTGCAGGAAGTAAAAGTGCCAGGCCATAAAAGTCTATTTTCTGCATTTGACTGGCTCGCATGGAAGTTCCATTCCACACTGATTGACCAAGACTTTCCACCAGAAATTGCGAGCTTGATTGTGGGGAAAGAATCCAGAGCTAATTGTTCTTTGTAAGCCTGGGACAGAAGGTATTGTTGCCTGAAAAATGGAACTGTCTAAATTAATTTTCCTGAAACAAACATCTTTGCCAAATAAAAGCAATGCATAATAACAACCCATAATTAAAAGCAAAATGATACCTTTTGTTACGTGGGGAAAGCAAATGTGTTCACCACACACACACAGAAAATAAATGAAACGACTGAAACATTATTTTCTTGGAACTCCAGGGACACATATTGAAGTCTGATGTGGAGGGTGGTATCTGTGTGAGTGTGTGCGTGTGTGCACGCACGCGAGCGCACACATGCAGGAATAGGGTGCAGTGGGAGAGATGCTTCTTTCTGTATTTTCCTTTGTTTCCCTTTATTTTCTCTTGCTTCTGAAAAACAAGCATTGTTCATCTCTGATTCCTGAACAACACAGCTGAAATATTCTTAAGTCCCATTGCACTTTTAGTAGACAGGAACTGGGAAATCGAGGGGAATTAACTATTATTAGAATGTTCTTATTTCCCCTAAACTATTTTTCTAAAGTATTTTGAATTTATGTCAACTTTTTAGTTTGTTTTTTTCTTTATCAACTGATAAATCTTCCTAGAAAATTAAAATGTAAAGAATACTATATTTAGCAGGTGCTTTATTTATGTTTATTCATTTTATCCTTACAACAGTCTCATAATGCAGGTATTTAACCTCCATCTTAGAGATGAAGAAACTGATGCTCAAAGTGAAGTAAATTGCCCAGTCATATAGTTGGCTAATAATGAAGCTACTAAAAGATTTAAACTGAGTTTTTTTTATGGGCGCTTACGTCCTTAAAAATTCTTTCCATCGTGTATATTATTAAATATTAACAATACCACATTAAAGAGAAAATACAAAGATTTTAACATCTCAAAAGCCATTTCTTCCCCCCCCCCCCATGCTTAAAATGTGTCCTTGTCTAAGAATCTGTTCTTGTAACACATGGGTAATGATTTTGTATAATAAAACAAAGATGTAATCATAGCATGGCATAAATATGATTTGGTTAGTTTCTATATCCTGTTATTTTTAGGTTATATCATAAGAACTTTTCCAATAGTATTATATAGTCATTTAAACATTATTTTAATGATTTTGTAATGTTCCATTTAGTGAAAGTGCATAGTTCATTTAAGTATGGGACATTTAGGCTGCTATTATTTTGTTATTATAAATGACATTACAATAAACATCTTCCTGAATACAATTTTTTTCTTTATTTGGATTAGATTATTTCTCTGGGATGAATACCCAAGAGTAGAGTTACTGGGTCAGAAAGTATGTACCTTTTTATTACTCTTCATACATATTTCCAAATTGCTTTCCAGTAGGATCATTCTAATTTACACTTCCATTAATAGAATGTGAGATAAAGATTTTTACTGTAGTCTTGCCAGTATGGGGGATTATAACTTTATAAACTTTTTTTTCGTTAAACATTTTTTCTGTTATTTTAATTGTCTTTTTTTTAAAGATGACTCAATGGGCTCGAATTCACTTTCACTATCTTTTTCATCCACTGTAATACTTAAGAAAAACTGACTTTTCACATTTATCTGTAGGGTATTAAAGTTTTAGTTCTGTTTGCTTTCTAAACCCTCAAGGATAAATATCTCTGTTCTGGTTCAACATCTTTTGTGGCACAGGAAATAGTTATTTGAACCTGATTTGGCATCAAAAGCTTTAGCTAAATAACAATCCCTCTTTTAAAATTTCCAAAGTATTATGAGGATTTAAAATCCTATATAATTCCACTTTATAGATGAAGAAACCGAGGTTTCGAAATATAAAAGTTTCTCCGTGACCACACAGTTATGAAATGGTCATTTTGACTCTAGTTTCAGTCCCTCAATCAATTCTCCACATGGCAACCAGAATGCAATTCCAAAAAATGGAAATCTGACATCCCACCCACCTCAAACTCCTGCACTGGCTAGTGTGCAAATGACTGCACATACTCCTGCTGCCCCTGCTTCCGTGACCATCAGAAATGAAGAGGAAGGCTTTATTTGTATGGGACCAAATCTCAGTTTTTCTCGCTACTGCTCCCCAGAGGACCCTCCTGCTCCTGGTCCCCTTTCCTGCCAGGATTCTCTAGAGGACCAAGTGTATGCTTCCCAGAGGTACTCTGGCCTAACTCCAACCTCTCCCTTTATTTTTATCTCTCAATTTCTAGCAGCTGCCATGGATCAGATTCCAGATACTCATTGCTTTGTTCATCTATCTTTGAACCTCTTAATTTTGTTAGCAAATCTGAAATGTAGGTGTTGCTTTTCTTACACAGATGAGGAAACTGAGACTCAAGGAGGTTGTTACTTTTTCTAAGCTAAGAAATTCTGGCTAGACATTAAAGCCCAAGCCGGACAAGCTCCACAATTCATGCTTTTTTTTGGTTTTGTTTTGTTATATCATATTTGCCTGCTACTAATGATCTATCTCAGAGCACACAGTAGGTGAATATAAAAAAAGAATGTAGGTCACTTGCGTTCTTCTTTTGAAGTATTGCATTTTCTTGGAGTAAAACATTTTCTTCCCTGAGCCAGTTCCTAAGTATGGGCAGATGGCACATGGGAACAATTGTCCATTGCTTCCCTGAACATAGCATTTGTATCCTATTCAAAAAACACATTTATAAAGACTTGTCTGTGGATATAGATTAGCAAAGAATAGAGGATATGTTTTTCTTCATCTGCCTATTATGTCCCTAAATGTGTCAATATTTTTTCTGTGCAAGTAAATCACTACAGTGGATCCCCTCTTATCTCTGCTTCAATGGCTTTGTAATTATGAGTCGAACAAGAATTGGGCAGCTGTCCCCTATGGAAAGAGAGCACTAGCTTCAGTATTTACACAGATTCAAAGAAGAAAAACCTCCTTGTGCTGAGATGGCTGTATCGATGCCTGTATGTGTATATAGGGGCATGTACATTTTTTGTTGTAGAGGAAGAGGGGAGGGAGAGCGAAGAAAAAAATCGACAGAGGAAAGAACAGTGATAATAAAGACCCTTCTCAGAAACTTACCCGAATGAGTGCTACAGGCTCTCAGAGATGCCTGTTTTTGAACTGTCCACAGTTAAATATGGTTTATGCATTTTTAAATGACCAAAAACATATAAAAAGAAAATTGATATTTTATGACATGTGAAAATTATGTTAGAATCAAATTTTAGTGACCATAAACGAAGTCTTATTGAAACACGGCCTCATCTGTTTGTTTGCATATTATCTATGCTTGCTTTTGTGTTACAAAGGCAGAGTTGAGTAGCTGCAACAGAGAGTTGCAAAGCCTCAAATATTTACCCTGTTGTCCTTTAGAGGAAAAGTTCATCAATTCTGTGATCCAATCCAAACTCCAGACTCAAAAGCCACCTTGAAGGCAGAGGTTATGTACTTATGGTTTAAATTTGCATTCCTGGTGTTCAGCACAATACAAAATGAAAACACAGACTACCCTTTTATTTAAAAAGCAAGATTAAAATGACTTTAAAGGTACCAAAATATAGCCTCTTAATTTTACTATTTCTATCTCTACTTATCATGGTATATGTTGTTTGCTATTTAATGGAATGGATGGGGGTTCAGAGGTAGAAACAGACACTTCCTGTTCCCATGTGCAGTCTGCTCACTGCAGACTGCAGATGGCAACCCCCAAAGGTATTGTAACTGTTGTGCTGGTTCAGACTAGATAGCTGGGTGGAAGTCCCCCTGCTGGGTGAACATGAATGTCAGGTAATTCTGGGATTCTGGAGGTGAGGGAGAGGGTGGCAAGGAGCCCAGCTTGAGGGAGATGGGGGAGATAGGACTGTGTGTGAGTATAGGCTTTAAGCCCTCATTAAAAAAAAATTTGTCCCATCAGATTTTGATTAAATACAAATTCAAATGTAAAATTACTACGTGTTCAAAATGGTGACCACAGAGCATGAAATCCAAATGTAGGGTTGTTTTAAGTATGGGTCCCTCTGCTCACCACCCAGGCAACTGAACCTGTCTAGCACACACCAGGAGTTGGGGGACAGGGAGGGAAACTATTGCTTTATGTGTGTTGTTGAATGAGACAGTGTGCCATGGTAGAAAGTACCTGAATGCGCAGCTTCACTACCTTCTACCTCAGGACAATTATCTTTTCATTATGAAATGTATAGCTTTTAAAAAGTTTAAGCTTGATACGAGGTAATGACAATACTCTGAGACTCTGAAGTTTGTTAGCTTCACACTTCTCTGGAAGCTTCCTTAGACAGCTTAGCCTGTCACAGGTTCTTCTTGGCACTACATTAGCTTCCATTCTTACTTCTTGGTTCCAGGATATTCCAAGAGGTTTCAGGCTGGTGAGGAAAACCAGCCTATATGCCAAGAGCTCCTTTCAGAGTCAGTATATAAAAGTAGATTAAGTGACAGAAAAGTGTTGTGGGATCCCAATGATGAGAGCAGAAGTCCAATAAGTGCAAATGAACTACTATGGAGAACTTCCTGAGGAAAAGACCTCAAAGGATTTCTTATAGGAAAGGTGGAATTATTCTAGGTGAAGAAGAGGTGAAAGGGACTTCCCAGCAGAGGCTTCTGCATGAGGACAAGGGTTCAGATATAGGAAAGCACAGGTATACCCAGGAATGGTGACATTCCAGTCTGACTGGAGCACAGATGGCACAGAGGGATGTGCAGGAGAGGGCTCCGAGAGGCTTGAGGGCAGACTATAGAATCTTCTCTGTTCTGCTTAGGAGTTCCATCTCATACCTGTGACCACTGAAAGCCAGGGAAGAGTTCAGTGATGGACAGAGGGAAAGGGCACTTACTAATGAACTCCCTTTGCTAGGAAGACGCCTGTTTATAGAGTAGGCAAGGCTTAGTACTGCCTATACCCACTGGAGAGGGGAGTACAGGACTAGGGGAGAAGCACCAGTGACTATAGATAGTCTGCCATGTGCCAAGTCTGTTTAAGAAGCTTTATATCCACATTACAACCACCCCCTTTTATAGATGAGAACTAATGCTTACAGTAGTCAGGACTCTCTGACCATCATGCAGCTGGAATCCTGCCCTGGACCCACAACACCCAGCCCAGACCCTTTCTGACACCCTCTCTGCTTTTCAAGAATTGCCAGCAAGCAGGCCAGACACCCATTTCCCATGAGACAAGTCACAGACTTTATGTAAAAGACTCCTCCTGACCTTTCAAGTAGAAATAACCATTCATTTCATTTTGCCCCAACCCCTGGCCTATTTATTGAGATACTTATCATCGGAGACTGTGTGCTCCTCAAGGGTCTATTGTCTCTTTGTGTTTCTCATGTCTGGGCTGAACACAGAGTAGGTGATCAGATCCATTTTTCAGAATGAGCAAGTAAATTAAAGACCAGATAAATCCATTCATTAAAGACCTCCTTAACTCATTGTGAAGTCCACGATCCTCCTAACTAGAAGTCAAAGTGAAAAGCAACTCTTGTGTTTTTTTTTTTTTTTTTTTGAAGGCAGCCTGCTGTGGCTTAGGGCTGCGTGGGTGATGCACAGTTCCAGCATCAGAACCAAATTTACAGCAAATAGTGCCCATAAACAGCACAAGCTACTCAGTTAGGCTAATTTATGTCCACACCAGGGCCGTCCTGGGCCCCAAAGCCCAGAGCTCTTTACAATTCCAAAATGATTAAAAGCACCACACAAACCCATATTTTCCATTTTTATTAAAAGCGCTAAAGCGGGCAGTGCTTTCTGCATGTCAATGGGGAGCTGCTTCCCAACACAGAGAGAAAAGTCTTTCTCAGATGGCTGAAGATGAGTCTTCTACATACTGCTCTGGGCAACCTTCTGTCTCTGAACCCCAATGTCCATCAAAGAAGGCTGCCCCACTCCTACACACCATGGCCTGTACTATGTAAGCCCCACTTTTTCTCAGTCAGAGGCACATACCCGCTTAAGATCTTTTTAGACTCCCACGGACCCAACTTGTCAGACTGATATCTAAGGTCTTCCACAGAGTGGGGAAAACTTCCTTTTTAGTCAAAAATCCCATCTTTCTGACAGAGGCCCTTGTTCCCCAAATGCCCAGGATTTCTCCCCTGCACTTTCTAAGCCCTCTGTTCATGGTGCTTCTTTTCTCCAGCTGTACCTATTATTGTTTAGTCTTTTCTTAGGAGTACTGTTGGCCTTTCTTGGGCCAGGTGAGTGATCCTTTATGTATAAGTCTACTTAAATACATGTGCATTTCCTCGCCTGTTTCTCCTATGTGAATTTTAAGCACAGAGGTGGGAGTAGGTATTTGGTGAAACTCATAAACAAATAAATGTGAATCTAACTTTGAACAGTGGAGCCAAACTGAGACAACACTGAAATGTGGTTAAAAAAAAAGTCAAAAAACAAAACTCACTTATTCAAATTGAAGCCTTGCTGTATACTTTCCTGAGAAGGCACACATTCACTCACACACTCATCCTTAAGCTTACACCCTTTGCCTCTTTTCAGGCTGCTCTGCCTCTCCCTATGACCAGACCACCCAAGCCTTCTATTGTTCACTGGACACATCCCCCTTTCCTCGCTAATGGTTACTGTACTAGTCTTTTTTTTTTTTTTAATCTTCCTTGTTTATCTTTACTGCACCATTTTTTTTTTGTTTTCTTATTTTACTGGATCATTTCCACCAATCAAAAAACATGTTAATTCTTTCAATAGAAAAAAGAAGCCATTGGCTCCTCTTCCCCTTTCCATGACTTTATTTTCCCTCTTTCTTTGAAACAACTATTGATATCACTGTCTATGTCAAGTCCAGTGGTCAGCTAGGTCCCATCATGTGTGACAGATTAATAGAATTTCTCCCCTTCCTTTTGCTACTTTTTAAAAATGGTTTCCAGAATACCACACTTCTAGTTTTTCTACTATTTCATGGCCATTATTTCCTCCCCAAACTCCTCTGTTGGTTCCTTTTTTTACTCCCAGACATTTTTTTTTTTTTTTTACCTTGGGATAAATTTGGTTCAGTGTTTGGGACTGTCAATCTACACTCAGCTCTGTAAATGATCTCCCTAAATTTCATGTTTTCAACTGTCACACATGGACAAAATATTCCAAAATTCAAATCTCTGCCACTGGCTTTTCCTTTAAATTCCAAATTCCTGTCCAACTGTGTCTCCATTATCTCCATTTGTATGTTTTAACAGGCATCTCAGATTTAGCATTCTAAAACCAAGCCCCTAACTCTAAATCTGTTCTTCTGATAGTCTATCCCTTCTCATTTATGGAAACTCTAACTCCATCTTCTCCAGGACTCAGGTCAAAAAACACAGAGATGTATTAGACAGTATTTTTCCTACTATGTCTCTTATTCAACCATGTTGGTTTACTACAGGATATTCAAGTTCTAACCATTTTTCACCACCTCTATCCGATTTCCACCACCATCATTTCTCACAAAGATTATTGCAGTAGCCTCTTAACTGATATTCCTGCCTCTACTCTTATTACACACTGCCATTCAGAGATTATTCTCAAACATTACTTATAGTGACCATGGTAAAATAATGTAAGTTGGCTCATAAGCTTCAGATGACTGTCATCCCACCATCAAAAAAGTCAAATTTTGTAAAATATTGTTAAAGGACCCTATGTGAACTGATGCCTCATTTCCCCAACAACTCCTTCTCTTCTAACATTCTTCTTTTCAGCCATTTCATGTCAACCACTGACTTTCTTGTTGAACCTGGAACTCACTAGCTATGGTCAATTCTAATGGCTGTTCTGTGCTAATTTCCTTTGCTGAAAACTCTTATTCCCCAAATACCCACATCTTGTTTCCTTACTTCCTTTCCAGTGATACCTTCCCTGGCTACCATATTTAAAATTCCAATCCACTCCTATCTCTGGGCTCCCATCCACAACCCCTCACATTTCTTATTTCCTTTAATTGTTTTGTTGACTTTCATAGCATTTTCAGTAACTACTGTCCTAGTCTGCATACCTCTATAGGTTTTGTTGTTATTCACAGTTTTTGGTTTTACCCTCCTAGGTATCCTGTTTTAGACAACAAATTAAATAATCTCTCTGTTTTCCATTACTTGGCACTCATTTCCCTTGCTTATATATGGTTCCTCCTTTCACCATTTAAGCTCTGGGAAGGCAGGGGACTTTGCATGTTTTGTCCCTTACTTGATCTTCTGTACCCAGACAGTGTCCAGCAGTTGGTAGGCTTCCCTAGCTATTTTCATATTGAACACATTTATTTACATTTACATTTTATAAATAACAACAGAAGCAGCCACATTGCTGTCTGATTGTCTTTCTCTGTAAAGGATGAGGTTTGGCTTCATCCAAGGACAATGCCTGCAGCCTAGACTAGGGAAGCTATTTTATTTTCAGACCCCAACAATCCCTTAACTTTCAACAAAGACACCACAGTGAATCAAGGAACCAAAAAAGAAAGGCCTATTTGCAAAGTATATGCCACCAGGAATCTTAGAAATGTGATCCATCAACCTCAGGCTTGGAGCAAGGGGGTAGGGCTTGGGACAACCCCATAGCACAAAGACAGTCTTTATATGTAAACACTTTTCACACCATTACCAGAGCCCTGCCCCCACCAAAGCATAATGACTATGTTCAGTGTCATGGGGAGGAAAATACACATTAGCCAGACGGCAGGTTTCGGACGCACGCCTGTGACATTATCTCTAATCATACACAGTCTATTTCATATCCGCTTCTTTGTGGGCTTCACAACTGATAATTATTGCCAGCAGGGAAAAAGGAAAAAAAAAAAAAAGGTAGGGAAATGTTGGATGGGAGGGGTACAAATAGGAGAGAAAATTCTTCTTGATAGCAATAAACTGCATGAGAAAGATAGGCCAGAAATTATTAGAAAATATTAGAGACTATATTTGGATTACAGCTAAGAAAAATGAGTTGTACATCAGGTATGAGACTGTGCAAGCCAAGGGATCTTATAAGGCTTCTCTGCTTGTCACAGTACATTGTGTGCCTGTGGCACTGGAAGTTAGTAAGAAGTTCAGAAATATATCACATTTAAGGTCCATACTGGATATTCATGAATCCATATGGAACTTGCAAGGTCTATGAGGTTAATGAGCTGAACTTCAGGAGAAAACCTTCAGGGCAAGGACTCAGGTCCTCTACAGCAGGCAATGGGAACAAGAAACTCTTTCTTGTATCACTCACCCTAGTCTTAGAGTGGGAGGGATTTCTCTAAGCCAGGCTCTGGGACAAGGAGGATGGCAGAGTTCTGAGAACATTCATGAAGCAGAGATGAGAAAGCCTCTAGATCAAGTGATTGTGATACTGTGGACCTGCTCTATGATCATGGCTTGCTTGTGGTGTGTGTGTGTGTGTGTGAGTGTGTGTCTGTGTAGTGATATACATGTACATGCCTACTGCTAGAACTAAGTTGTAACACTATAACACAGGATTAGAGGGATATTTGAGTACCACAGGGAAGCAACCTAACTCCTGCACTCTCTTCCACCAAGAACGTGATCTCCTTTTCCCCTGGCTCACTCAGTTTACCCATCTTTCCAGACTTCCATCAAGCTTCACCTCCCCACAAACAGAACACAGTTACAAGTGATTCAGCTGCCAAGCTTCAGGGTATGATCAGCATGTGTCATCTCCAAAATTTCTCTTCACAACTTGTAAAACCTCATTTCTTTCAGTCTTGCTTTTGTATGTGTATAAAATCCTACCTTTTCAGGATTATGGTGTTAAATAAAACACTGCTTTGAAGAGAACTAAGGTGGTGAAATAATTTATTAGAATAAATTTTTGTGTCTATGTTCTTGTATTTTTCTTTCTCACTCGCTCCAAGAAATAGTTGAGACTACTAGGTTTTTATTTTCTGGGGGGAAACAGAAGTGATCACATTCAGTGGTATTCTTGAACTTTTGTGTAAACCAGACCTCTGAGGATACTGAACTGTAGTCATACTTGAGGAGAAAAAGAGAGAGAGGATGGCTTTGGGATTAAGCCATTTGGTATTAGTCATTTTTCAAACAGGGAGCAGGATAAAGGTTGACACCTTTGTTACCTGTACTCCACTCTCTAGGGTTATACTCACCCAAGATATACTCAGAGTTGTGGACATCAGGTCTGGTAGACTCAGGGAAGATCATTATGTAGTGCATGAGCACAGTAGTTCAGAGACATGAAGACAAGGACAATTCTGTGCCAGTGGGAACTGGTCTGGACTAATGACCAACAATTAGATTCAAAGTTTCTTATGCTTTCACGGTGTATGATATCCTGGGATCTTAGCTACACATAGGGGTGGTGCTTCCTAGTAATAACAGAGATTCAATATACTGCTGGTTCCAGTAGGATGTGGATTATATGCTCAAATAAGTGTTTCTTATACAAAGAAATTAGAAAGAGATTAGAGTTTCTGGACCAAGATTCATGCCCATTATAGTGGCACAACACCTGCAATGGATTAATGCATTGTCCTCATCATCATAGCACTTACTAAATGTATTGAATAAGCAAAAATCATAGAGTGGGTTAGGTCAGTAAAGATCCTTAGAACCCTAGAGCAAGACTGGTCAAAGACACAGTAGAAGGAAGCTAAACTCAACGAATTGAAAAAAACACATTCAAAATTACAATAACCCTGTCTCTGGATACTTTCCTCAAAAAATGTTCATCGAGCACATTTTTGGGATTAGGCAGAGAGTAGGAAGTCACAATGTGACTCAAATATGGCTCTTAGTATCAAAAAGCCCTTCATTTAGTGAGGAACCTCTGAGACATGGAGATCATTTCTGTTCAGTATGCTTACAGCTGTCTTAGAGACCTATAGGTCAGTTTCCTGTTTGAGTTCTACTACCTTCCTTTTCCTGCCAGAGAAGAGTCACTTTTAAAGAAAGTAGACTTCAGGCTCATCATGGTGACTGAGAACAGTGAGCCACTGCTCAGTCAGGTTATTTAGTGACTGGAAGCAGGGGCTATTTCCCAGCATAGGTGGTGCAAAGGAACTCTTTCACTTCCAGCTGGGTGTGAGGCTGCCCCTAACCATCAAGGTTATATCAACTACTAGGAGGCACAGCTAAGCTTTTAGCTAGGACAGACTTTTAAATCTGAACTGTTCAGATTTAACAGGTATATATAATTACCATACAATAAAGTCTGTACTCTAGTAATAATAAGAGAAGAAATAAAAATGAGACTGTAGACTGAACTAGTTTCTCAGGGTTGCCATAGCAAATTACCACAAGATGGAAGACTTAAACCAGCAGAAGTTTATTTTCTCACAGTTCCAGATATAAAAAGCCAGATGTCAATGGGGTTGGTAGGGCAATGCTCCCTTGCTTCTTTTGGATTCTGGTGTCTTCCAGGAATTCTTTAAGTCCCTTAATTTGTGCTGATCTTATACATCATTTTACCTCCTGTGTCATTTAGCATTTTCCCTGGAAATTGCTATGTCCCTGTTCTTCATATGGTCTTCTTCAAAGACCACCAGTCATCACTGGATTTATGGCTCACTCTAATCCAGTATCATATCAGCACCCTGATTCCATCTGCAAAGACCCTATTTCCAAATATGATTATTTTCACAGGTACTAGAGGCTGGAGTTGCAACGTAATTTTGGGAAGAGATACAACTCAACCTACAACACACAGAAAGGAGAGAACTTCTGGAGTTCATTTACTCACTACACAAGGAAGCTTACATCCAACGAATGCTTATCTGCCTGGCAGCTGTTCGAATGACTTTAGATCTTTCTTTTGCAATGGCTGGACCAAGATAAAGGAGCTGGAGGTAGTCCAACATACATACCTGTACATAATCCAACACTTTCTCTTGTAATGGGGAAACCAAGGACCAAGAAGAGAAAAAAAAATGTATCCAAGATTTCATCATCTGCACTATCAGTGAAAGCTCCATCAGACAAAATCATGAGACTGGTCTGAGAAAGATATACTTTCAGCATTTTCCAGAATTATATATTATATGTCCAAATTCTTTAAGTAGCAATTCTGTATTTAGAAAATTAACCTAATAAAATGGTTATGGTTTTGCTATGAGGATATTTGCCCTGGTATTATTAATAATGACAATATGTAAATAATTATCATAAACTGAACATTCACCTTATGTCAGGCATTATACTAGATGCTTTGCACACATTCTCATTCAATCCTAAAAAATAACTTTCTTTCTTTTAAGATAAAAAGACAGACTTTTCAATTAACATTCATTTTTGCACAATTAATATGCAGCTAGTAATTTTAAGATCTTTAAGTAGAATAAAGTGCATATTTGAGGACATGAAGTCATGTCCAGAGGCAGCAACTAGAAATGCCAATGATTGGGAATTGGTTAAATATAGTACGGTGCAGTCATATAATAAAATATATGAGGTGTGTTGCATACATCGCATTATAGATTAATATCTAGTGATACAGAGCATAGTAAAAAGCAGGTAGATGACAGGACACTACTTGCTGTGTGGTCATGTAAATGCATGTAGCAGTTAGAATTGTTAGTGATGATAAAGATAAAAACATTAACCCTCATTATTTCTGGGTGTTGAGATTAAAGGAGAGTTTTACCTTTGATTTTCTGATGCTCATTTTTTTTTTTTCTGAAGTGAACAAGGAATTAACTGAATAATAGGAAAAATAAGGTTTGGCTTGCAAAACAAAGAGATTTCCAGTCAGTAGGGAGAACACATTTACTGAAAGGATGTTTCGCGACAGCATCTTCAGTTTAAGTGTGTGCTTTAACACACTAGATTTACCTCTCCAGACAGAATCTGTCTACCTACATAGCACAGAGAAAACTGCATCTTCTCACTAGGTAAAACAGGCTCATTCCTTGGGATTTAACAGCAGTATCTAAGCAGTAAGAGATTTGCTGGGCACGTGAGCATCAAAGGGATCTTAGGGCACATTGCCTTTGCCCTGTGGCTTAGAGAAATCTAATAATATCCCATCATTTCTTTTTCCTTTTTTCTCCCTAAGATACAGTAGGTAAAGCTCCTGATTGAATTCCATCTTGATTTCATTAAATATTCATAAAGGCCAATTAGAAGAGAGAAAGAGACCATGAAGCAGTTCCTTCTATCATCCTGTCAGAGGCTGTCTGACTGACCATCAGGCATGGACCAACCAGTGGTCAGTATGGTCATGACCTTTCTGCCCTCTCTTTTGGGATCACTTCTCACCATCTCAGCGAGGGACTCAGAATGGGCAAAGAAGAAGCAGGGACCATGTAAAGAGAAACAGCCCACAATTCTGACAGCAAGGTGCTTAGTGTGTAGAATGCAAATTGCAAATGCTGGGAAACATTCTCAATCACGGCTGAAATGGAAATCTTCCCCTAATGAGCAATGACGATGAGAGAGAGTTGATTGCACTGAAGAAAAACTGCTTAAAATTCATAATCAATCAAGCAAGTTGATTTTAACCTTTTGCAACCAGGCTATCCTATTCCACTTTTCTTTTTTGGACAACTGGAACCCATCTTTTTCTACCACCTTCTTCCTCCAAATCAACTCAGACAGAAGATGCCAGGGTGAGACTCAAACATATCAGAAAGATTGAGTGGAAGGACCAGAGAAAGATCATCCACCCTGATCCTTTAATTTTACAGTTGGGGGAACAAGGGTCAGGGAGGGCAAGGACCTGACAATGTCACATGGGTCTTGACAGTACAATCAGCTTTCTTGCCTGTAAGCAAGTAAGGAATACTATGACAGAATATGCACTGAAGTCCTGAGCATGGGACCCACTTTGCTACTGCAAGTTGTGTGATATTAGAACAAAGTGCTTGTGTGCTTATACTCTGTTTAGACTGTAGATTCCATATTCAAAAGTTGCAACACTCATGCCCCCTACATCATGGGGTTCTTGTGAGATGCAAATATAGAAAGGCGATAAAAGTGCTGTGAAAATAGTATTGTACCCTCTTAATATTACCCCTTTCCACTTTCCATGTTTCTAAGTCCTTTGCTTGTTCTAAACCACAATCCATATAGGTGTTAGTAAGATCTTTAAGACTTAAATCTGGTCTTGGCATTTCCTCATCTAACTTTTCCTACACTGTCTTCTTGATAAAGCC
Source organism: Uropsilus gracilis (assembly GCA_004024945.1). Taxonomy (NCBI): domain Eukaryota; kingdom Metazoa; phylum Chordata; class Mammalia; order Eulipotyphla; family Talpidae; genus Uropsilus; species Uropsilus gracilis. The sequence goes on from PVHY01018117.1 coordinate 17,790, forward strand.
TCAGAACTAACCCTGGCATCCAGAAACTTTCACAATTTTGGGCACTTGTCTTCTCTTTTTTGTTCTCTAGTGCCCTGATTCAAAAAACAAGAAAATTACTACTTACCTGAGACAGTTACTGTGATATTTAGAATTCATGTAAATGACCAGCATAGCTGCTGGCACATCACATCTGTTTTATATAGCTTTGTTATTATCTTATTAGTTTTCTCAACCCTGAGAGAAAAGCATGGAAGTAAATTTTACCCTGATTTTATAAGTGAGACATGAGAATCCAGAGAAATAAAGAATCATTGGATTATGGCCACACAGATAGAGCACAGAGCTGGGGTTTCATAGTTGAGTCTTTGGTTCCTGGGTGTGGAGGCTGGGAGCGAGAGCCGATTTACCCCAGGCTGCCATGAATGCTTCTTTTATGAAATACCTCTGCCAACTCTAGAAGGTATAAAGCACAGTTTTATTTTCTAACACAATCACAAGGCCTTAGGTTGTAGAGCTAGCCAACTTTTCTTGCATCATTTAAAACTAGTGGAAGATGAAATGAAGCAAGAATCCTTTAGTTATACTAAACAGTTGTTTGAATAAAGAGGCAAGATGAAATTCTCAAACAATAATTTAATAGTTTTTTTTTATTTTTTATTATTATTTTTTATTGCTCAGCTTCTCCTCTGGGCCCCATTTCAATGCAGTGAAGAGGAGAAATTCAGTGGAAATTCTTGTGCATGAACTATCACAAATGAAAGTATCATTCAAAGATGATTTCCTAAAGACAATGGACTCCACATGTGGTAGTCCCTGAACCCTGGGCAGGAAGTCAGGGAACCTGGATCCGGTCTCACTTGACTTAACCTCATTTTCCCTTTTCCCCATGACCATCAAATCAGGCCTGTACCGTAGCTCAGATTCACCTTATTTGAAGGAAAAGGGTGAATATTCAAAAAAATTCTACCTCATTCATTTATTCAACAAAATACTTGCTGAGCACCTATGATATGTCAAACTTCTTGCTAGGTAGAGTACAGAGATAGGCGAATAGACACAGTTCTGCCTAATCACATATGCACATATTTGATTTCATTCTTTAGTAAGTGTCATGAAGGAAAAGTATTGAGAGTTATATTATAGAAGGATCAGAAGTTAGGTCTGGGGTGGGGTAGGCACAGCTTTCTGTGATGAAGAAGTATATGGAGCTGAGAAGACAAAAAGCTTATGAGTGGAGTGGGGTTGGTTGCTATAGTCAAAAGTCACAGGCTTTATAGCACTTGTAAAGGCCCTGGGGTAAGAGGGGATAAGAGCACATTTATGGGGGTGAAATAGACCAGAATGTGTTCATTACAGAGGTGAGACACAAGAAAAGCTGACATTAGAGAGGTAAGATGAGTATAGACAACACAGATTCTTCTAGGCCAGGGTATATAACCTGGGACCCAAGAGTCTAAGAATAAGAAAAATCACTGAAAAGCTTAAAAGGGGAATTGCCATGGTAAGATTTGTATTACAAAATAAAATAATAATCACTAAATTCCAACAGATTTTGTTATAAAAAAAATCACATACTTATCCTGAAACTTATATGGATACACAAAGGACCTAGAATAGCCAAAATAGCTTTGAGAAAGTACAAAATCAAAGTACTAACATTACCTGATTTCAAGATTTATTTTAAGCTCACAGTAATCAAGATAGTGTGATTCTAGTATAAATAGATCCATAAAAGAGAACAGAGTTCAGAAATAGATCCATACACATACAGACAAGTAATCTCAACAAAACATGAGACAATTCAGGAGAAGAAAAAGAACAGTATTTTCAACAAATGGAACCCAGACAATTTGTTGTCCATATGGAAAAAATAAGATTTTGAGCCATATCTCATATGAAACTTAAATTAGCTCATAAATCCTAATAAAAAATCCAAAACTCTAAAGTTTCTGGAAACATAAGGAAACAATCTTTGTAGCTTTGGATTAAGCAAAGATTTCTTAGCTATAATATCCAAAAGCAAGATCCATAAAATACATTGATAAATTGTACCTGATCAAATTTTTAAAACTTCTGCTCACTGAAAGAACTGTTAAATGAGCCTTAGATAAGAGAAGATATTTTAAAATTAAATATCTTATAAAGAGCTTGATCCAGAACATGTATATGAAGAATTTTAAAAATTCAATAATAAGAAAATAATCAATCCAAAAGTAGACCAGAAATCTGAACAGTCCAGGAAAGGGGAGAAGCAGATGACAAGCAAGCACATGAATAATGTTTGACATTATTAGTCATCAGGAAAGCACAAATTAAAAACATAATGACTTAAAAACATACATACAAATTAAGTTTAAAAATATAAGTTAAAACTCCACACCTACTAGAAAGACTGAAATTTTAAAAAATCTCATACCAAGTGTTGGGCAGAAATGAATGAGTTGGAATTCTCATACTCTGCTGGTGAGAATGTGAAACAGTACAACGGTACAACTTTGGAAAAAAAGTTTGGCAGTACTTTAAATAATATTCTTCAAGAGATATGAAAGCATACAGACTTAATAGAATGGTATATAATACCAGAAGTAGATATATATATATATATTTTTTTTTGGTAATAACCAAAACCTCAAAACAATTCAAATGTGCACCAAGAGATGAATGGGTATGCAGCCATACGATGGAATGCCACTCAGCAACAAAAAGGAACGAAACATTAATACATACGAGGTGGTTGAATTTCAAAATAATTATTCAGAGTAAAAGAAACTTGACCAAAAACAAGCAAACAAAGGAAAAACACATGTTATAAGATTTCATGTTTACAAAAATCAAGAAAAATGTCTGATTTTCTTTCTATTAAAGTCTAGGAGATGCTAACTCCCTGGGATGAGTGGGAGATGGGTGGGGTGAAGACCAAGATTAACCTGCACTTGCAAGGTCTTCCCTGACTTGGCCCCTATCATCTTCTGCAACTACCTTGCTCTTATGCCAACACCAGACCAGCCTTAACTTCAGCTATACAAAGTTGCTTGTAGCTTCTCAAATTTCTCCCTTCTCCTTGCCTGAGATGACCTCTCTGCTTGAACTGGCCTGGTTTGTACTTTCAGCATTTCATGCTTCTTTTAGAGCATGCATTTCTCTGGATGGCATTTATCTGCATCTCTGACTTGGTTCCTGTTCTGAGGCTCTTTTTCTTGCACTTATATGGAGCTCTCTCATCTTCCCTCTAAGTTTGAGACCTACTTGTTCCTCCTAGACTGCTTCGAGGCATTTGAGTATTGTTTAGTATATAGGTTAGCCCTGGGCCTGTAGTGAGTGCCTCTGCTTTAGACTTAACCTCCTGTGAGTGGTGTTGCTGGTGTTAACCGGCTGTTATCTTGCTGACTTGGCCTTACTCCCTAAATACTGAGCTTAATTCCTCCACTGGAAGCTCCTTAATTCATTTTGTAAATTAATGGCTCAATTTTGCAGCAGATTTGCATGGGTTTTGAACATCAGGTGGTTGCTCCAGTGTAGGGTCTGTTGCTTACCATCTGTCCCATCTCTGAAGGTGCACTGTGGACACTCCCTGCCTTTCATGTCTCACCTAGAACCACTATTCCTTCCTTCTTAAGCATCTATGGAGTGAGAACTATGATGGACAATACAGAGATGAAAACAGGGAAAAAGTCACTGACCTCTAAGAGGTCTAGATGTGACTTTAAACAAGCTGTTTCCATTTCATGATTTTCATTTCCCCTCTTAGTCACATAATATCCTCTATAAACTCATGCATCTGAGATTAGAATAAACCTGAGTGGCAGGAAGGTGAGTAAGCTAGACACAGCTTTTGTAGGCAAAGACCTACATGTCTGAGAGGAAAGAATTAACACTGATAAAATAGTCTCAATTGTTGCTTAATCAGATAATCTAATTGTCCTACAGGCTATGACTGTGCTAAAACACATATGCCATGGGTTATTATAGTTGTTCAGAGTCTGATTTTCTTCTTTAAAAGCTTCCTGGGTAACAGGGATCATGATATGAGCAGCAAGTCAAGCATTCATTTGACAGTTTAAGTGAGGAAGTTTCTGGCCTTTATCTTAGAAGGCAGTTTGGTGTAAAGGTTAAGAATAAAGTTTTGGAGCTGTCTGACAATATTCAAAAACTGGATCAACCAATTTCAGGCTGTGTAAACTTGAGGAAATGACTCACCTTTTTGTGTTTCTTTTGCTTCTATGTAAAATGAGGATATAAAAAAAAACCCTACCTCTGCTTGTGTACCTGTAAAATAATACAACCTACCTCATGGGGAGATTATGGGGACTAAGTAAGTTAATAAATGTATAATATTAGAAACAATATAAATGAAATAAAGGTCCATTGAATATTACTAATAATTATTCACAAATACCTAGGACAGTTCTGATTTCAAATAGAAGAAATATGGAGCACTAAGAAAAATTTTAACACAAGAGTGATTACCAAACCTGACATTCATATGCTGTTGCCATTGGCTTTTGCTTCTCCCTTCGGTCTTAAGACGAGGGACTGTGCCCACTTGCACTTGCCAGAAGTATGAGTCTCTCCAATAATAAATACAATCACATCCCCTGGAGGATTTCCTATTTCAAAATTATAATTACAATTCAATGGCTTAATTTAATTAGACCTTTCATACTACCCAATGGGCTGATGCCAAAGAGAATATGCAATCATGAGTGTAGGTAACTAACAAGAGGTTTTTAGAAGGTAGAATCATAAATTGTGAGTTACTCATTTGCTGCAAAGCCCTGTCTTTTTCAAGGGTCCTCAGCCTTTAGCATTTCATCCTACCAGCCACTCTATTAAAGACTAAGCAAGAGGAAAGCAAAAAGGACACTGCATGCAAGAAGTTCATCTCCATGTTTGCAGACTGTCTATTTTTATATTTGCCACTCATGGCAAAAAATTTAGGGACATAAATATGCACAAATGTTTGATAACAAAGTTACCACAAAGTCTCTAAAGCATAGACAACCAAAGAAATATAACATCATTGGAAATAATTTGATGGCATCTGAAAATCACATATACAATAAATGACAAAGAGATCTGGAAGAATCAGTGTAGTTCATATGGGATGTGTCTGGAATTGAGGGGAATATAACAGCTATTCATTAAGAACCTCCTATTCTTTGCATTTTACACGGATTCTATCCTCTCGATGACTTCTGAAGTATAAGTATTATCTCCTTTTCACATATAGGAAAACAAAGGGGTAGAATGATTAAGTAATCTGTCAAAGTGCTGCCTCCAGCACCCGTGTGCAAATTTCAGGCCTACTAGGCTCTGTGTCCCATAGGTAATGGACATTCCCTTGTTGAAACACATTATTCTAATTATTACTCAGAAATCAGACATGTCAGCATCACAACACTAACAACGAGGTTACTGACAAGGCCCTTCAGCTTTCACTCTGTGACAATAACTAGTAGTATTTATTCATTCATTCAAGAAATGCCATTAATGACTTAATATCAGTGAAACAATGTTATTGCAGGATATATATGTATGCATGTATGTATGTATGTGTGTGTGTGTGTGTGTGTGTGTGTGTGTGTATAAAGAGTATGTGACTACACTAAGGTAGTGATATGGTCCACTGGAGAAAAATCAAACAGGAAGGAAAGTAATAGGTATTTAGGGACTGGAAATTTTTGATTTGGTAGTCAGGTATGCTCTCACTGAAGTGATATTTATTAAAAAAAAAGAAGTGGAGGGAGTCAGGGATACATATATTAGGTATGCTGATATTAAGTAACAAATTTTATTTTCCTGTTTTCTCATAAAATTAGATAAATCCTATTATTCTACCAAGAATCTGTATGCTGGGCTTCAGGCTAGGTACTGTAAAGGCTGTGGAGGTTAAAAGATGGAGAAGCTCAGGTTATCAGGGAGAAAAACACATGAGAGAGGGCTATTCTCTCTGGGGACACTGTGTTTGCAAAGAAAGAAAGAAACAGATTGACAGAAGGAATGATTAAGAAAAATTGGAGAGGGGTTGAGCATGAGGAAGACAGAACTTAGATAGGTCCACAGGTTGGAGAAACAAGCGGAACAACAGATACAGAGGTAGAGATGTCAGGAACAGAGGGAGGCTTGTGACAACACTATCAATGGATGGCAGGAGGTAGGGATGGGGAGACTGTGCCAGAGAAGATTTGTGAGGAACATAAGCAGAAATAAAAATTTATACAATTTGATTATGGTATTCATCAAAACAAAGACATCACATGATTTGGATTAATTGCCTTATGTAGTTAGGCAATTTAATACAAAATAAAATAATTTTAAATTCATAGAAGAATTATGTGAGCTATAAATAAGCAAATAAGTATACTCTAAAACAAATGATCAAAAAAGGAAATTCAAAATATGTCTGTGGCTACAAAAATATCTCTGCTGTCTCTGTATAAGCTGCATTCACATCACAGTAAAAGCCACTCAAGCCTTCAGAGCTTTGGGTCATGCTCTCGAGGACCAATGAGCTGAACTGTGTGCCACTGGGAGGCCACTTAGGCTTTCTGCACTTTGCCTTTCTATGGTGATCCCCACACTGCCTGTGTTTCAGGGCTCTACGTGGATTCAATTAAATCTTGGATGCAGGAAGCACTTTGTAGATTCTGATGCACAGAGGCTTTACCATCAGTGCTCAGGGTTCACATCCATGCGCAACTTTGCCTTTCCTTGCTGGATTTTAAATGAAAGTGAGAGAGAGAAAAAAAAAAGAAAAATGAGAGCCTACGATGAGAAGTAATAGTTCTACTTCCTGTATCTAGCTATACGGTTTTGGAAAAATCTTAAAAACCTCTATTTTGTTATATGTAATAGTACCACACAAGATTATGATAAGGTTAGAATAAAATAATGCAGTTAGCATAGCAGGGTGCTCAGTAAATGAGTACTTCTGCTTACTATTTGAGGGCCTTTAGAAAATTTCCAAAGGATCATGCATTTCCCAGGGAAGTAGATATGCTCTATAAGGCCATAATTCATTTTAGAGCTAAACAAGGGAGGAAAGGTCTGCTGGTAAAATGCTCTGAAGGAGATTTTATATAGTCTAGTCTATATAATTCCTCATTCTGCAACCGGCAGCCTGAAATAACCCTTATCTATGATCTTTTGGAGCTTCTGACCCTTATTCAGATCATTTCATGTAACGTCTACTGGTGATCCTATATTTAAGTCAGTGCGGATGCTAAGATGTAAACAAACTTAAAACCCAAGGGGTTCTTGATAAAAGTTACAGTGTGATAAATGCAGGGTCTTGGGGATATGGAGGAGAGCTTCATATTTTAGCCTGAGGGATTCCAGAAGAGATCTCAGAAGAGTGAAACACAGTACCAAATTTTTGAATATGAATTTTCCAGGTCAAGAAGAGAATTAGTAAAGAGGGATTTGCTTGAGCAGAAGTATGCAGTGTTAAAAGAACCCCCACCCTGTGTGTGTGTGTGTGTTGTGTGTGTGTGCGCGTATGTGTAGCATATTGCGAAGACAAGGTAAAGAAAAGTTTTTGACTTTTAAAAGTTTTCTTTGTCTTGAATGAGGGGATCCTATGCTTCCAAAATACAAACAAGGATGTAAACCAAGGTTACCTCAATCAATCAACCCATCCTTCAATTAAAAAAACATTGTCTTTGAAACAAACCTCTAATAGCCTCTCCCTTCCTCTACAGTCTGTGCACCCCCTAAGAGCTGCTCTTACTATGACTCTTCTTTGTGGGAAGACTGCAACGTGGTGCTGCTCTTGTACCAGAGGTTTGAACCAAATTTTGATTTACTCCTCCCAGACCCTAGCTAACACTGTGGGATCACGCCAAATACCAATCACTTCTCAATGCATCAACTCACTCTCCCAGGGTTACCCCAATTCGGAGGTTGACAAACTGTTTTAAGACCAAGAAAAGAAGCAGTTAACAATGTTTCCTTGTATAAGACCTAGAAAAAGAGCCAACCAACACAGCATTTCCTTTTTATCTTTTTTTTTTTTCATTATCTAAGCCAAGCTTCTAATTTTATGGGTGAGTTATTAATCTCCCTGAAAATAAAAAACAAACAAACAAAAAACAAAAACAAAAACAAAAACAAACAAACAAAAAAAACTTCCCCATAAGGGATTGGGTAGTTTTATTGCAATAGCCTTTCTAAGTATACAAATGTCTTGTGTACTCTAAATTGTCCAGAGGTTTATGGAAATAAGAACACTGAGCATTAGCAATGTGCCAGACAAGTTATCTCTATTTATGTTCTTATTTTATTTTTATATCACGCTATGAATTAGAATTTTTTCCCATTATATAGTGAAGAAAACTGAAGCTCAGAGAGGTTAACTAATTTTCCCACTTTACTGCTTAGAAAAGGGAAGAGCTGCAAATTAAATCCAGATTTGTTACTCAGCACTATTCCTCCTCATAGTCGCAGTCTTTCCATGTATGTGTAGTTTTCAGGCAATTCAGCACATTCCAAAGCTTTCTTATTAGTTTTGAGTAGTTTGAATCTTTTACAATCTTGGTAAATCATCTCATATACTGTTTGATGTTCTCACACAGGGAAAACCTAATGTAAATAAGCCTTTCTCTCATTTGCTTTTGCAGGACTATTTTTGTATCTATTTTGAAATCACCACGTCTTGTCTTTTGGGGTTAGCTTATAAAGAATCATTGGCTTTTCTATGCAGTTATATTAGTATCTGTGTCCACCTCTTGCACATCCACCTAGTCCCTTTCTTTACACTTGCTGCATCTAAATGTCTTTGGACTCCTAAATAAAATAATTGTGTTTGTGTATGCCTACAACAAGGTAAAATACAACTGAGTGATAATTGGTTATTGGTTATGTGTACAGAGTGTAGTCATTATAATGCTTATGACTGCAATGGTGATCATAAAGTAGCTAATATGACACAGGAAATGTCACAATGATCACTTTTCTGTCTGTTTTCAACTCAGGAACTGCTAAGGAATGTACTCTTCCTATTGAGAGAATCAAAAGCAAACTTTCCTCTCATCTCTATCTCCATTGCAGAGACAGAAAGTGGAAGCTATTGGCTGCAGCATGCTCAGGTTAGAGACACAAAGCAGTAGACCTCATAAATACACAGAGGGAGAAACCATTTCCACTGAAATGATTTGTAAGCAGTGGGCATTTTGTAGAGCAAACTGGAGAAATGGAAAATCTCTTCAGGAACACCATTGTGAAGACGGCAATTAGAGTGGATTTGGAGTAAATACATAAGCACAGGCTAACATTTTTCCTCAAATGAGAAGACTCCTTTACTAGAAAGTTATATTTCAATATCAACTTGCTAGGGACAAAAAGAGCTCATAGAAGAGAGGGATGTGGCAATACATACGTAGTGCAGAAAAAAAGAGAAATGCAGCACATATGGAATATATATCCTTCTTTAGTTACAGGAGGCCATAAATTTCCATACATTTCTTACTGAAAAGGAATTGAAAGCACACACCAGAGCACGACTGAATGCCCTGAGAGATGTTTATGTTTGTGTTCAGGTTTCCTATGCTTTGTATTGTATATAGGAATATATTGTTATATATTGTATATATTTCTTATTCCATGTGGTTCGTTTACTCTCATTAAGTTCTCATGGTTTTCCAGAAACCCTAACATGAGACTCTCTGCCAATATTGTGACAAAGGTTTTGACTCCATGTAGTAAGTACTCAGATAATACTACTGTCCTCATTTAAAGTGAAATGCACTGAACTATATCGTTTGAAGACCTAAATGAAATATAGCAAGCATTATTATTTGTCATATATCTCATTAAAATAATTAACTCATTTATTTTAAATTCAAAGGAAAAAGAGTTACTTTTCAGCAATAGGGCCTTTTCATTGAAGGCTTTTAGGTGGTAGATTCTCTAAGAGACATTTTAACAGACTCTGTTCCCTTAAAAGAAGAAAGTCTATCCACATCGCCCAGAGGAAAAAAAATATGCAGACCCCCAAGAGCTTAAGAAAAACATTCATTAAGACAGACTGTCAAAACAGTCAGCTCACAACCAAATTTAGGAATTTCACAAACAAGTCATGGGGTGACAGAAGCTAGAGAAAGAATGACAGTTCTGACAGGATCTTTTCCTCTTCAGTAAACTGCCCATGGGTACCCTGGTCACTGGCTACAGTGTAGTGTCACTGCCAAGGGACAGGCATTCAGGGGAGAAGAGAAGGTGGCAGTAATTGTTGCTTGTCATTAAAGTATTTTTTACCAATTGGATTTGTCCACATGGAAGTCACTCTCTGTTGTGGCTTATTTATATACCTCCCAATCTTCACTACCAAAGTTAATTTACACCACATCAGGAAAAACATTCCTAGGCTTTTGAGTTCCCTTTTCATTTCCAGGAGGCAAGGCTGTTCAGGGAGCAGAAGGCTGAGTTAGCAAAGACATGCTTGTAGCTTTGTTGGCTACAAGTATGTCTTTTAATTTTGTTATACAGAATTCTTGGATGTTTCTGGACAGAAATAGGTTTTTTTGATCAGTTTCATAAGACCCCCTTTAAAAAAAAAAAGAACATAGCCTACTTCTGAGCCTATGGAGCTTATTCATCCTGTTTTTGAACTTAAAATTTTGTTTTCCCATTTATTGTTTCATTTGACCAATATTTTTTTGTTGTTTTCCCAACTTTATTGAACTATAATTTACATATAACACTGGACAATTTTAAGGTATAAAATTTATGTGCTGTAAAATGATTGCCACCATAGTATCATTACCACCTCCACCCCTTCATGAAGTTACCATCTCTTTTTTTGTGTGTGGTAAGAACATTTGAAATCTACTCTCCTACAAATATTCAAGTGTATGATATAAAATTTTTAGTTTTAATCACCACACTGCATGTCAGATCTATAAATTTGTTCATCTTTTTTGATAACTGTTGATGAAGTTCTATTTTATGCTAGACTTTGTAGTAGGTTCTGGGAGTAAAAGAAAAAAGAGATATCATTCTTGCTTATAAGCTGGCTGGGTAAACCTGAAGAAGATATTTAAGCTTTTAACTTCCTCATTATCACATTAGAAATAGGTCTTATAGGTCACTGAAAGGATAGTACACGCAAGGTACTTAACAAGTGCTTAATACATTACAAACACTCATATATGGTAGCTACTACGATTATATTTAACATTGTTATTATTAAGGACTAGCTCCAATGCTGTTTCCTTTGAAATATATTTACCAATCTTATCAGTTCTAGGTAATTTTTCCTTTTCATTTTCTTGGTACTTTGTACCCTGAGTTATTACTTATCCCTTTCACCATTTGTGGCAGCTAATTGCACCTGTAATTACCACTAAAGTGTGAACTTCTTGAGCATATCAACCATTTTCTATTTATTTGTCAGGTATTATGTTGGCCAGTAAAAATTCAACAAAACAAGAAAACTTATGAGTTACTCTTTGCTATCAAGTCTGATGGTACAGAAAAATTAAGACAGGTAATTACTGACCAGCTTATGAAAGACTAGGTACAGAAATCTCTTAGAAATGAGGGGCAACAAACTCAGACCAAAGGCATGAAAGTGCACTCTAGATGAAGAATTAGAAACTTAGTTCTAATAGACAGGTGGGAGTTCATCAGGTTAAAGTAAAGGTGGCAAGGAAAAAGGTTCCTAATGAAAGAAAGATTCAGAGTTGAAAGAGAGATAAACTAAGGGAACTAAAATGTTTTGATAGCTACAGGAAAATTTATAAAAAGAGAGAGGCAATGACAAATTGTAGAGAGAGGTAAATACCAGAACATGCAGGACCTTGTAGCCAAGTTGAATACTAACTTTAAGAATATGGCAAATCATTAAACAGTTTTAAGGAAAGGGAGAGGGGAGAGAGGGGAGAAAGGGGAGACGGGGAAGGAGAGAGAGAGGGAAAAGAGGGGGGAGAGGGAGGGAGAGAGAGAGGAGAGAGAGAGAGAGAGAGAGAGAGAGAGAGAGAGAGAGAGAGAGAGAGAGAGAGAGAGAGAGAGAGACTTAGAGAGGCCAAACAGCAATTGCTTACTTCCTAGGCCCCTTTACATTCTTAAGTACTCATAGCCACAACAGATAGACTGTTGCAAATGCAGGCCCCATCATTATTTACTAACATTCCAAGGTTATGGACTCTCCT
>PVHY01018118.1:0-29865 GCA_004024945.1 Uropsilus gracilis
AGGACTCTTCTTAAATTTTAGGGATGATGGCAGCACTTAATTGGACCTGGCCTTTATGAACTAGAGACCTCAGCATCAGTATTAGGAGGGTCTAAATCCCAGCCCTTTCATTTGTCATTTTGTTAGATCCTTGAATATTCCATATCTCTGTTGTATATTATGTAAGGTATATACACAACCTTGGATTAAAAAACAAATTTATCCACAAAACCCATCTTATCTCTTAGAATATTTGCAGAAATGCTGCCTGTGGCAACATTTAGAAACCAAAAATGGAGGAACCCTAATTTTTAGGCCACCACTGAGGTGTGTACCTGGTCTCCTGAAGCCTTCTGACTTTTTGTATTTCCCCTTTAGCAATAACTTTCTGACTCCCTGCTTCTGCACTGTGTATGCTCTAGCTAGTGATGAGGATGGGCTATCTCTTAGGAGCAGGTGTTTTCAGTCATGTGTCACCAGACCTGTTTTCCACACCTCCTGCTGGGAAACTGCTTTTGCTAGTGAAACTGGCCCCCTAAGGGAGATTCTTTCTTCTGAATTTATTTTGGTAGAGACCTGAAACGAAGCACCTACAAATGCCTATAAAGTGTACTGTTTCACTCTTATTCTCACCTTTTCAATCTCCTAGGCCAGTGGTTCTCAAAGTGTGGGCATGAACTCCTAGAGTCCCCATGACCACTTGAGGGGAGTCATGTGGTTAAAAAAATATTTTCTTTCTAGAGGTAAGATGCTATTTAGCTTTACAGCTGTTGACATGTACACTGAGGGAGTAATAACAGTGGCAAATTAAACTATTGACATCTTAGCACAAATAAACAATGGTACTAAATTACTAGAACTTTGTTGTTTATTAGCACCTATTCACAAAAAAAGAAAGCAACAGCCAACTTCACTTAGTAATATCACTAATCAAGCAACAAAACTTATTATTTTTTTTAAATTTCAGTCCCTGTCAACACAGCTCTTTTAACCTTAAATTCTGTGCAACAAAATGGAAAGTATGTATGAACACTTCTGTTGCATAGAAAAGTATAATGGTTGTCTGGAAGGAAAAGCATTTATATTACTGAATTATAAATTGTACTAGTCACTTTTTATAGAAAATGACATTTATTATAAAGAACAATCAACAGATGAAACATAGTTTTACAAACTTAGATATATGACAGGAATTTTAATGAAAATGAACAAAAGCACCTGTTATATCAAAAGAAAAAAATAAAGTTTATACCATTGATAAATAACATTTTAATCATCATGAAAAAACATAAAATGGTATCGACCATAATAGACTTAATATCTTGCAAATAAATATTTTTACAAGCTTATTAGCAACATTAAGGTAAATGATGTTTTAATTTTATAATGAAGTGTATGAGCATTTAAAAATCTTTATAACTCAGTGTACTGGCATTTTCCAAGTGAAAATTGTGTCATTCATGTGATGAAAGCATGCCTAGATAAAAGATCCACCTATAGTTCAAGAGAGATAAATTTATTTTATTGTAGCACACAATGTTTGCACTTAGCAAATAACCCTTAAGAAACTATAGGTACTGAATTTAATATTGTATCAAAGAAGATTATTCCTCAAACTATATGTAAGTATTAAGATGAAATGGATCTTATAACTAAATGTAAAATCTAAAGCTGCTGGAAGAAAATAGAGGAGAAAAGTTTCATGACCTTTAGTTAAATAAAAAATTTCTTAGATAAAACACCAGCAACAAAATCCATACAACTATGGTGTTTTCATTTAAAAATATATTGTTAAAATTTTTATCTCACAAAGATATTAAATATTAAAAATTATAAATATGACAAAGGACTTGTAGTCATAGTACAAGAAATATAAAAATTGGAAAGCAAGAAATAAAATTACCATTTTAAAATATATAAAAAATATTTGATAAGACACTTCATCAAAAAAAGCTATACATGTGGTCAATTAACATATGAAGGGTATCCACAATAATTACTCACTAAAAAGTTACAAATTGAAAGTACAGTGAGTTATCACTATACATACATTAAAATGTCTAAAATGTTTACTATAAGGAAAAGTGCAACAATATCAAGTATTGAGCAGTACACAATGGAACTCTCATGAGTAAGTGGCAGGTCAGATAAACACAGCCCATGGGACAGTTTCTTGTAAAATTCTGTATACAATTACCAGCATTTCTAGATACTTACCTAAGTGAAGGGAAAATTAGAGTCACACAAAAATGTGACTGGATTTTTATAGCAACTTTATTTACAGTAATCAAAAAACTGGAAGCATTCAAATTTAACTGGAAAACCTATGATATATCCATACACTCACTGGACTATAGTTAAGCAAATACTTACAAGACAAATCATTGATGCATGTGTCAACAAAGATCACTCTCCAAATTAGTATGCTGAGTGAAATAAGCTAAACTACATAGGAGTCCTTTGATTTGATTCTATTTTTACTACATTCTGGAAAAGACCAATTGTAGATGCAACAAACAGTCATGATTTCTAGCAACTAACATGGGAGGACTTGACTATACAGGAACACAGATTCTAACATCTGAGGAGATGATGGAATTTTTTGTTGATTGGTGATTACTGTATACATTTCTCAAAATTCACAGAATTCAACACTGAAAAGGGGTCTATATAAATTAATCCATAAAAGTATTAATAGTAATAATAATAATAATAATAGAGCAAAAAGGGACAAAGGTGTAAGGAAGAGAGAAGATTCTAACTCCTTTTTTCTTGCCAAACTTGATACAAGGGAATACTTTATTCCTCTAGAATAATTTACTAACATCACTCCTGCAGTGCAGGTCACCATTCCAAAAGTCACTCACTGGCTGAGACCATTCAGAACCCATACTCTCTGCCAGTGGATCTCAAAGAGCAAGACGAGCAGAAGATGTGCTACTGTCCTTGTTTCTTCTTACAAATCTCTCATCAGGAATCCCACTTCATTCAGAGGAATAAGACTCAAGGAAAGATCTCTCCTTAGGTTAGGAAGATCTCTCCTTATCTAAAACAGAAATGGAAAAAGGAAACTTACCTGCTCTAAATTGCTGTTCAACTTCTATAAAAGCATTTAAACATTGGATCCTAGCAAAGCAAAACTAACAGGGATTTTTTTAAAAGAGCATTTGTATAATAAGTACCCAATCCTCCCAATATTGATCTTGCTAGGAAAGCCTTTCCTTGCAAGAAATCACTAAAGGAGTATGCTCTGTTGCATATACATGACTAAGTAAATTATGTAGGTTCCACTGCAATATCCACTTGACTACATATCATTTACATCTCAGTAATTTTCATAGCTACAAATTTTATATCAACCAGGGATCATGTCTATTTAATTATCAATAAATCGTGCCTAAAACAGCATCATGGACAGATAATTAAAAATTTCTTGTACTAAAATGATAATGTGCACTATATCACATCCCTCTGCTTCCCAGAATTCACTAATATTCTTTACTAATATTCTCATAATTTAAGAAAATCTATTTGAAAAATATTCATAAACAATTAGAACATAGAAAAAATGACCATGCACATGAAATAATCTGATACTTGTATTAATAATCACCATATAATTGTTCACTGAGCATATTTTTGTTATCTTTGGATTCACTATTTTTTTTAAATTTTGCCACCAGTTTAAGTAATATAGCAGCCTCTAAAATGAACCTGTAGGATGCATAAACTAAATAAATGAAATTCACTTTCAATTATGTATCCTAATAATTGAGTGAGCTATGGTAAGTTATTTGGGATTTGGGGTCCATATATTCTTCTCTAGAAAGTGAGCCCAGAGATACTCAGAGGTGCTACCAATTTGGGTTTGTAATGGAGCTCTTGATTCTATTACATGCATCACAGACTTTCTAGTGTACCCCCAGCTGAAAGCTACTTTAAAATAAGCCT
Organism: Uropsilus gracilis; assembly: GCA_004024945.1. Lineage (NCBI taxonomy): Eukaryota > Metazoa > Chordata > Mammalia > Eulipotyphla > Talpidae > Uropsilus > Uropsilus gracilis. The sequence continues at coordinate 3,931 of PVHY01018118.1, forward strand.
CGGGGACCATAGAAAGATTGATCATTTATCTGAAATAATGTTATTTCTCTGGTTTAGTCTGTTTGTGCAACCTCTGGAAAATATTTCCCATCTTAACTTATGATAAAAAAGTATTGCTTACAATTGGGGAAATCTACTTCAGTGACCTATTTCGAACATTTTCTCATTATGGGAAATAATACATTTCTTTAATGTTGTCTTATAATGATGCTATGTTTCTTATTTACATATATAATAGATGTATCTTTCTAGTACATAAACAGTTAAAAGCAAAAGATAAACTCCTCAGAAATACATGTTTATCTAGCTAAACATAGCATACTAATCTTTTATAAGTCAATACAAAAGGAGTAAAAATTTTCTGCACAAAAATAGTTTACAGAATATAAGTCATTTAGCAGTATTTTATTTTCACTTGTTAAAGGAGAAAAATGCTAACAAAGTAGGTTTTATTTAGCATTAAATCTTTTTTCTGCTGCTACTGCTGCTAAAAATTTCAGTGCATTTTTCTCATAACTAAATTATAATTTCAATATTCTTCAATAGTACCTATTTAACCTCTTTTACCCTGTGGAAGATATTCTAATATTCATTAATTATTGGAAAAATCTTCTTAAGTAAAAATGCTTAAACAAAATTTAAACTTTTCTTAATTTGAGGTTCCTCAGTATGATATTGATAGCACATGTTACTTTGTGAAGCAGTTTTATATTAGGAGCACCATTGATGTAAAAACAAGTAAGATAGTATTATATGTACTCACTACAAGATCATACATGTCAATTTAAAAATATTTAGGGGAAATGACTTATTAATTTAAAAAATGATGTTGCCATTCTTAAAATGCTCTCTAACATGCAGCAAAATGCTCTTGCTTTGCTCCGATTTAACAGTTTGCCAGATTCTAGTTGTCACATCTCACCAACATTACCTACAAGGTCAATTTCTGTCCAGTCCTTTCTGTTTTGTGACTGCCTTGAGCTGCTAGCTGTGAGTTGGGAAACTGGTATTGCAAACTAATCAATAATTATGTGTTAAATTGGAGTGGTCAGTTTTTTCCCTGAGACCCTAAAACCATGTTTCAGTGCTGATGTTTTGTGATAGCTCCTTCTGTGCCCAGAAATTTTGTGTCATGTTCAGTGTCAAGACTATACCAATGAACTGGAATTGGCAGAATTTTCCACTTTCAATGAATGGCATGTTAACATATTATTAATTTTGAAAAGTATCTTGTATGGATTACTGAAGACTGCACCCTCTTTTACTCTCATTGTTTGAAAGAGCTATATGAAATACCCACACCATATGCCTTCCTTGCAGAACTGACTATTACATACACCAGGATCTTAGGAACAAGGCTTGTGAGGGAAAAAGAACTCAGGAACAGAAGGTTTGCCACTTTGGATCCCTGGCATCTTCCCCATTTCTGTGACAAGTGTAATGATCATATTTTCAGAGGGTAGGAGAGAGTGGAAAGTGAAGTCAGAGGGGAAAATCAAGTCTTCAGTAACCCTTGGTATCATGAAAGAAGGTTAATAATGGGTTCTTTACAACAAGGTACCAGTGAAGTCTTCAGAGGGGTTTTAGGAAGGTGGTGAAACCGCCATCAAGCCAAGAAAAGTAGATACCAAGCTAGCCAAGGTCTTCAGTACTCCAGGACTGGCCGGGGTTTCACTTAGGTGACAAGATTCCAGTTGATAATTTGAATGTTTTAAAGAAAAGTTTGGAGAGGCCCAGTTTTCCTAACTGGATCAACAGAATGATAGTGTATAATGCAACTCTGTTGTACATGTGTTTGGAGCCCTCCCTGTTATGAGAGAGACACCAGGTATATCAGCAGAGTGGAGTCAGCCACTATTATCAAAGAAAACATAGGGTAGCGAGGATCTCTGCTTTGCTTTACATTATAGCTGTTGAATCTGAGTCTCAACAATGAGCCCTTGTGCTCTTTCCAGGGTGTGAACTGAGAAATTCTAAGCAGGTTAAGAAAATGACAAACATGATTCTTTTCCAAGTCTGTAGTGTCCTATATTTTTTAAAAAATCATCATTGTAAGGGAAAAAATAGATTGAGCCCAAGATCCACTCATATAATTGATATTTGCAACAGATCCATTTATCAACCCATCATTTACAACTCTAGACTCTTTTGACCTGGGACAAGGAATTCATGAGGAAAGGAGGACAGAAATATCTTTATAGCTGAAAGGAAAAAAAAACTGATCTAACACAGGGGTGGAGAAGAAGCCCTGAATATGAAACAAAAACAGATGGAAGGAAGTGAAGGAGTAAAGAACTATATGACAAAGCTTCAAGTCAGTATATCTTTTCAGGAATGTTTTATACTTCTGAGCCATTTTCTCCCATCCCTTATACTTCCTTCCACTAAGCTTGGTTTATCTGCCCCCTTTCCCTAAAAAAGACTTGCCACTGCCCATCATTCATATAATTTTCTGCCTTTCTTAACAAAGCAATCTGAAGTGTTTTTTTTTTTTTTTAATTTCTGTTGCTTCTTATACCTTTGTGGTGAGGATATCAATGTGTATATATATAATGTATATATATATAACATATTATATATATATATACATATAGGAGAAGGAAAGAGGTAATATTTTTTTCTTCTTTGTCTCCCTCCCTGCTCTTTACCCCATTATATATTTTACACATTCTGTGAATAAGGAATTCTGCCAGTCCTGAGACTGAGAAAAGAAGAATGATTAGTCATCCAAGATTAGTCATCTTGGAGCATATAGTCTAGGAGACATGTAGAATCTCAATAAAAATGCAACTGTTGTTAAAAATATTAAATGTATCAAAAGTGCATCAGAAACATAAATAAAAGAGCACTGGTCAAGATGAGCCCACTGTTCACAGAAAAGTAAATTCCTAGCTGAAATCAGAACAAGTGAAAATTTATCCCTACCACCCCTTAACCCAAACAGCAAAACAATAGCAGAAATGCACCTAGTGTTTTAAGCCAAGTTCCCCTAAAATTGAATGTGGGACAAAAATTTGATGTGGAACATTTATTGGGAGTGTATAACTCAAGAAAAACTTGTAATCTAGGAAGCAGGAGAGGAAGGGGTAAAGTACTGAGCCAGATGTTTCTCAGGTAAAATCTTAACCACCTAAAGAATTACAGCTTAGAATTTTTGTGGGCTGCCCAAGTTCATATAGTTAATAAGAAATAAAGTTAAGCAGTTTATTGGTGAATAATGAACTTCTAGATTTTTCACTACAAGAACATTTTTCTACAAAATAGACCCAAAAGTCAACTTTATAGTTATTCAACTTTGATGAAGAAGAAGGCCACTATAATGAAAATGTCCTTGGGTATAATAGAGTTTGAGCTAAATCTGGAATTTACATTCATTAGCCTTAAGGGGAACACAAGGTAAAACAAACAGTAAAAAAATAAATAAATAAATAAATAAATAAATAAATAAATAAAAATTTAAAAAAATATATACTGGCCAGTTTTCAAAATTTTAAATAATTGGTTTTATATCACCATGTACTTATATACAGATTTTCTTCACTGGTATCTGTTACAAACAAGAAAATATTTTGATGGAGGTTTACATAAATACATGGCTAGTGTCATTGGTGAAATGGTAGGAACTGAGGAATCTTTTGACCCTGGAAAGATACAGGTCACTAGTAAAACCATAATAGCATCATTTAGCATAATGTTTTGCCTAATCATTTGTATTTCTAGCATTTAACTGTTGGAAGAGCATTAACAGACTGATAAAAGCTCAAGTTTGCCAGAGCTAGAATGACTGAAAAACCTTTACTTCAGAAAATTTTTTAAAAATCTCATTCATGTTCTCCCTCCCCCAGAGTTAAGAACTACAAAGGCAGTAAAATATTTACTCATCAATACATAGACACAAATCAGGATAGTAAGTCTTGACACATGATGAAGTTCTCTTATCAAACAGTGGTTCATGTCTTACCTAGAGTTGCCACCTTGTAGTTATGTAAATTTAGGCACATTTCTCTCTTTTTCTCAACTGAAATGAAATCAGAATATTTCACATAAAATATGCTTGAATAAGTGTTGGGCATGTAGTAAAGACTTAACAAAACTAGGTAGCATATGTACTTTGAACTTTACGAACTTAGGAACTTTAGGAAGGAAACTACTCCTTCACCAAACTGAAAATCTAAGCCCCACCAATGAAGGCTACTTTCCTATTTTCTATCTGCAAATCACTGTAACTTCCTTCACCTAATTTCCTCCTGGTTGTTCATACCCTGCATCTTATATCAGGACCCCTGAGACTTCACTTCCATTATAGACAAACTCTTGTAAGCCCTTAGAGTTTTTTTCAGAACAATTCTATCTCGCAGTCTTAATTCAGGTTTATTCTGATGACAGTACTTTCTGTTTAGTCATCCAAAGGAGAACATGAGGGTGTTTTACACTTCACCCATTAAAGGATCAAAACCATGAGGATTGAATTAAGGGATTTTCAGTGTTGTTTTTTCCCCTTTTTCTTCATTATTCTGTCCTTTCATTCTCTTTGCTAAAATCTTTATTTTCCCCAAGATTTATGTCATCTGGCTCTACTACTCGACACATACCCTGTTCACTTGGAATTCCCCAATTGTATCAATAGCTTGAGCAGGGGAAAGGATGGTGTGAGTAGTGGAAGCAGCAGGCAAAGTTCTCTTTGCAACACTTCCTGCAGGAAAGAAATTCATAAAGTTTGAATCCTAGGGGTGCAGAGAGGCAAAGAGATACTTCCTTTCAAAAAAAAACTTGGCAGGAAAATAGGAAGAGTTCATGAAAAAGAGTTCAAGAGTCTTTTTTGCTAAGATATTTAGGCTTTTTTAGCTAAGAATATAAGGGGAGCTACTCAATCATATTAACATTGGAGAGAAATAACCAGATTTGAATTTTAGATCACTAGGGCTACATTGTACAGGCTCCTCTAGAAATTTTTGCTATGACCCATGACTTAAGATTTTACTTGATTGGAGATAAAGGGAGGGTACGAGAAAAATTATGTAAGTGAATTAATTAAAACTTGGGGAACATTTATGGTATTAGTGAGAATGAGACAGGAGCCTGAAGTAACCTCCAGATTTCTGCTTTTAGTAAGTAAATAAATGCTGATGCATATATATACTTTTTTTCATAATTACATGTGGGATTATTATAAAAACTAAACAGGTTAATACATGGGAATTAACTTAAACTGTTCCTGGTACAAAGAGTATTTGCAGAGATACCTAGAGAAGGTTAAGACTGTCAGGAAGAAAATAGAGTTGAGCATAGATGATAAATTGAGTTTGCAATTTATTGAGTTAGCATTGGGCCCTCCCATATAGCATCTAGTTAGATATAAAGAACTCAACACTCAACAGAACATGTTATCCTAGAGTTATGGATTCAAGAGTCTTAAGGACAGTGAATTTAATAATTGAATCTACTTAAATGTTAAATAAAATAAAGTGAAATAATGATTTAATCAAGAACAGCATACTAAAAACCATTTCTGAGGAAGATGTAGAGAGAAAGAAACCTCCCTTCTCTGAGGACAAAATTTGATAGAAAGATGAAAACAGAATAGATAGAAATTCAGAACTACAGGCATTAAAAAAAAAAGAAGAGAATTTTTTTTAAAAAAAGAATGTCAACTATGTAATGAAATGTTGCAGAAATTTCCATTCAACTAAAGTAGGTAGAGTGGATTAGGTCAAAAAAGGAGAAAGTCAATTATCAAGAGATAGTTCCTTGACTTACTAGAATTCGATGCCTGATTAGGTATATGAACATCTGTAGAAAAGAGGAAAAAAGAAAATGAAACTTCTTTTTCCAAATTTTGACTGGGAGAAGAATGAGAGAGGATGACTCTAACTAGAGTGAAATATGGATTCTATTTTTTTCCTTTCAAGAGGACTTGTGCATACTTATTTGTGGAAATGCAAGAGGAGAGTGAAGGAGGCTGGGTATAGAGGAAAGTATGGAGATTCATAGGCTGGAGGTGGATAGATTACTTTAGATGATAAGAAGGGCACTCATTTCTATGACAAGCAGTGATATAAATATTGTTGCTAAATGACAAGATCAAAATACTATCTCCTGATGAGCTCAATGAAATGAGATTTATCTACTGAGAGACAAGGGAGAAGCATTTGCATTGGAGACTGAAGAGAAATCGAAAACTTTGCCATAAAGCAGAATCAAGAAGAACTATGCAAGTTTAAGTAAAAATATTTTGGGGTCATTGTACGGCTAAGCTGAAATTAAAAATCATTTATTTGAGATGACTTCCTTTCACAGTATGGTTGTGACTCAGTATGAATCCTTCTTACTGCTGATGCCTCAGGATCGCCTCTCAAATTCTGCCTCCATTCTGATCTTCCTGTTTTCCCTGTTTACCTTTGATCCCAGTCTCGCCATGCTCTTTCAAACTGCTGCTTCAGATTCCTTAGGTATGTCCTTAGACTCTACCTGCTCCATCCTGGTTGTGCTAACAGTGCTTGACCTGCATCTGATCCACCTAACCCTAACACCTGCAGAAAAACATTTTCTTGGTAGCCTGACCTGTATCTTAGCCCCTTTGAGCATCTGAAGGAATAACCATTTTAGGAAAAAGACTATCACCAGTCCTTTTTGATGAGATCATAGAATATCAGATTTTGCACAGAATTTCTTGGGCTATTTTTGTCAAGAAATAATTCTAAATTCCCTTTAGTATACGCTTTTTTGGGAAAAGGAAGAGAAAAAATATTAAGTTTTAGTGGGACTTTAAGTTCCAATCACATTTTTGGTAACATGACATTGTGTGCTACCAATTGAATACAGAGAACAATACAGAGGTTACAGCAGAGTTTTATGAGTGGGGAATTCACTGAAATTCCATAACCAGTTTTACAAAAGGCCTGTTTCTTAATGTACTGCTGGCCAAGTTCTCCAACAACTAGAGACATCAAAGTGATGTGGTAGCTTTGACCATCAGAGATTAAAAGATAAGGGAGGGGCATGTCAAGATTCCTCCATTTGGAAGAGTTCAATATCTGTGCAAAGTAATTCTGCAACATATGATGTCCCAGAGGCTGAACTATTTGTAATCCTTGGCAAAAGGAAAAGTGAATGGGAACCCCAACAGAATTCATGAAAATGTTAGTTGACTGCAAGAAAGAAAGACTGATGTTTGGGTCTCCAATAGACTCTACTTAACTGGGCCTTCATAACTTACCCAGGTACTATCTGAATCCAGAGAGGAATATGGATAAGGTAGGTAAATAGTACCAAATATTACCCCCTAGAGTTTCCATCATCTACAGTGTGCATTAAATGGATATTGCCATGCTTGCCCAGAATTGTGTCCAAAAGTATTAATGAAATTGGGAGTTACAGTCTTTCAGGGTAAAATGCAACAGTTTGATATCAGAGGAGAGGAATAAATTGTGAGAACTCCCAGTAGTAGTTGTCTGCTAGTCTTAGGAAAGTTGAGATTCAAGACTGCGTTCTCCCAGAAGCATAGCATATTAAGGTCTCTAGCCACCCACAGTAAGTTCGTGCATTATCAGTGATCTCACTGGAACAAACCAACAGAGGATAAAGCAACTTTGTTGCCTTTTATAAAGAGTGAGTATTTATTCTTCTCTCCATCTATAGTAATCAAAGTTCTTCAGAGGAACTCAAGTGTCTATGTGTCTGTTGTGTGTGTGTGTGTGTGTGTGTGTGTGTATGTAAAGAGATGTATGTTAAGAAATTGGCTCATACAACTATGGAGACTGAGAAGCAGAGATCCAAGTGACCCACCAAAGATATATAGTTTCAGCATGAACCAGAAGCTTGAGATGCCATGTGTTCCAAGCAAGTGAGATTCAAAGACAAAGGAAGCCTGATGTTTCATTTGAAGACATTCATGAAGAGAGAGTAAATTCTGCTTTCCTCAACAGTGTGTGTGTATGTGTAGGATAACACTGATGTGTAAGATTATATATGATTCAGAGCTATAGGTCACCCCTCTTCATATCTATCTTACCACACCACAAGGCACCTGCAGTCTACCATAGCCACTAGGGCCTCTTCCACATTCTGCTCTCCACTTTCTACTGCAATTCTAAAGTCATGCGTCAAGAGTTATTAGTTTGGTTCTGTATAATATTTTATTTTATTTCTATATATTCCATATCACATAAAGTATCTTTTTCATTCTGAGCTATTTTGCTTAGCACTAATCCCCAGCCATGCCTATTATCTATAGTTAGGCCTTCAGCAGACTGGATGAAGCCCACCCACATTGGAGAGGGAATTCTGCTTTACTCATTGTGCTGATTTAGTAGTTAATCTCATTCAGAAACATCCTCACAGATACACTAAAAATAATGTTTAACTAGATATCTGGATATCCCATGACCCAATTAAATTGACACATTAAATTTTCACACCATCCCAATTCTAGAGGTTGAAGGATGAATAGAACTTTTCTTAGTAATGAGTTGTAAATCTTAAGTGCTAGTAATTTCTGAAAACCTATTTAATCAGACCAAGATGCTAAAGGAATCATGCCATATTTTGAACAAACTCACACTAAATTATTATAATTTATTTGAAATTCAAATTTAAGTGGGCATTTTCTATTTTTTTTTCTGGCAATCATACTAACTTCCTTTATATGAAAATGAGTAACAATGTGAACTAAAAAATTAAACAGACTTGCTGATTTCATCATTTTGACACAACATATGCCAAACAAAATTATACCTGTTTTATCTGTTGCAAGGGAAACACATAGGAATAGTAACCACTAATGATGGTTGGGAATGTGTTAACATTGGAGAAGGAAGTGATAAAATTATCTAGTTTGTCCACTTGGGGACCAAATGCAGAATTCTAGCACCCCCTTCATATCCAGGTTTCTAATTGAAAATGAAATAACAAAACTGAATCCTGGCTTCACTTAAACCTGAACCAATACATAATTTGAGCTCAAAAATCATACAGTTCTAAAGCTGTAAGGAATATTAATAAGCATCATTTGATGATTACCACTCTTATGCTTCTTTAATGGAAATTTGCTGGTTTTGAAGAAGAGAAATTATTTGGATGATCTTTCAGCTTTACTGTCTGACATTCAATAAAGCAGAACATCGAAGTCTTACTATCAAACAGCTCTAACCATTGCTGTCAAGTCTGACTTTTTAAGCCTGTCAAATAGTCATTAGTTCTCCCTTCTTAAAACATCTAACTTTGAAGCTGTCTAACCTTTTCAGAAAAAAATTCAAAATGTAGCTTCAATTTATGAAATATTACCTAGATAGAGTGACTTCTTTCTGAAAAAGCCTTCCAGAAAAACTGCAACTGAGATCATTTCAATGATCACATTTCCAGGAAAAACTAGTTGTGACTCCTCCTGGTTTGAAATGCTTTTGTTTTCATTAGTTATGTCTTCCTAATTGCTGGATTTTCAAAATTATATTTTTCATATTTGTCTTTCATAAGAAATCAAAAGCATAACATTTATTTTATGATCCATAAAAGTATCAGTTCTGCATCAATTCATGAATTATGAAATGTCCTAACTACCAGGAGGTTTAAAGTTCATTAAACATGTGGGTTTTGTGGGCAACTGTCCTCTTTATAGCTAATATACACTCACTGGAATATATAGTTCTTGCTGCTGAGTAAAGGGAGTAACAGGAGAACTGTGTGATAAGTCTTAAAGTTTTCTTCCTTACATAGGTTTCTTCCTAAGTAAATGACTCACATTGCTGAGAGACCACAACCAAGCCAGACAGCTGGTTGGAAATGGATTACTTCCTAAGAGATGATCCCAGTTGATAAAAGCAGTGAATATTTTTTCAAAATGATAATAATCTTATTATTTAACATGATAAGACTAAGCCATATGATCAGGTTCACAAGTTGGTTACTAACAAATGGTGCATTTGGAACACCACCTCCTAATTATGTGTTCACAGATTTTCTGTATTTGTACTTTGCCCCATCTTACGGATTTATGCACTTACTCCTAAATAAGATAGCTTCAGAGTAACCTTCTTACCCTTTATCTTTTTGCTCAATAACAAGGTGAATCAAATATTTCTAAAATCACATTAAAGACATGAATATTTAGATACATCGGTATTGTAAATGAGTAACTCAAATATGTTTTCTCCCTTAAAACCTAATATCCTGCTGTACTTATTTCAGGAACAGAAAAACTCATAAGGAGCACAAAAAGCCACCTACCAACCAGTGATCTGTATTTGTAAAACCTAATGATTACTACTTGTCTTTGGCTCCCAACAAACCCCCACTGTCCTGAAAGTTTCATCTTACATTTGTATTGTAGTGCAAATAAAATTGCAAAACAATAACTTGAAGGAAAAAAAAAGGTAATGAGGAGTGAGAAAATGCAAGGGTAAATCAGGTGTATAAATTGTTTTATGAAGGATAACATTTTAAGACAGATTTTTTGTAGAAAAAATTATCAAGTGTATATAGTTGAAGTGGATGTGACATTTCTTAAGACATTTTTCATTAGAACAAGGCCTCTCAGTTCCAGTTGGCCTTTTCTCTTAGCTTCAATATGAGAGTCTACAGAAATACTCTGCTGAAAAAGTGCACATGGCACTGCAACTCAAAATAGTCAGCATATTCTTTTAATCTATGTGTGAGAGCAGAGACACAGCCACCAACCTGGTGCCGAAATCACCCTTCAAAGCTGAGTATTTCTTAGCTGGTGGAGAATTCTTGGATGGAGACTAGAAATTAAAAAAAAAAAAAAGGAGTAGTTGAAATGTCACTTTTATAAAAGGTATTCTTTGCTCTTCTTTGAATATCATTGAATGAATAAGAAATGGTCCACAATAAGTAGCATTCTTTTGCAGTCAGAAGGGCACCCAGCAGTGAATGGCAGGGCCCATCTTCCTCTCCTGTTCTTTCAACTCTGCGTGACCAAAGGTGATGATAAGTGACATCTTTGGGGTACAATGAAATAGAACACAAGGCTCTGGGATATATGTGGCCTGCTCTGTTTGTGTGAGAGTCTCAGTCTAAATGGAAAGTGATGCAGAGCATTAAATAGCCTGTTAAGGGGTCTGGCAGCATGGCTTCTCAAATCTATCCTGGTTAAGGTTTCCAGGACTCCAAAATGGATTTCATTATCTTGAGGAATACATGTGAAAACAGAAGGATGGGGCCACTGTTTGAATCAGAACATGTTACAATGAGTAAAAGAGAGGGTTTATTATTCACTTCAGCAAACTAAGCTGAATGTGACCACAACACATCCTTGCAGTAATGGGCATTTCCATAGATGGATATAGTAAATATCTGCTATGGACATCCATAGATATAGCAAACATTTAGAGGTTAGAATTCAACTAAATTCTAAATGACATTCATATATGTAGCTTTTTCAAGTGGAAACAGCTTTTATTCAGAGCAACCCGTAAATGGAATATTTATTTGCTCTTGTAATATAAAACCAGTCAACCTTATGGAATCTAAATATTATTTTTACAGAGAAAGTTTCTTTTTAAATCATGATTTATGTCATATTGAATATTTTATGTGACAATAAGTCATCCAAGATGGCTACTAAAATATTTACTTTGGGGAATTCAAATTTACAATTTATTTTCTCATTATGTTAAATCCTTTGAAAGAAGTTGAGTTACTTTGAAATTTTATTTAGCATTTGAGTAATCTGTATAACAACTAACAGACTCCAAAGGTTTAAATTTGTCTAATATATATTTGAATTATATGACTGCAAAATATTTTGGTTAATTCTTTTTTATTTCATCACAGGAAAAATATGTAAATCACCAATAGACAATAATTCAGTTACTTTTTTTTTTTTTTTTGGAAAACATTTTCATGTACAGAAGAGTAGAATATTTTCTCAATTTTGACCAGAAATTTTTTGAACTAAGTAACAATGCCCTGCACTTAATACATTTTTCTTAAATGAATTAGTGGAGGAGTCGATCTGACAAAATGATGGTGTAAATAAAATCTCCCAGTGGTATCAGTACTGATATATGAATCATACATTGAAAGTGTTGACCTCCTGCTGATGTTTTCTTTTTTTTTTTTTTTTTTTTTTTTTTTTGGACTCCCCATCAAGTTACATTTGGAAGGTCCAAATCATTGTCATATAGGTAGGAGAGATAATAAGGAACTCAGTTTACACAAAAGGAAAGAAGAAATTCAAGTCACTTCAATCAATTCAAACTCTATGCATAATGCTCTGTCAATAGAAGCACCACTGAGTGAGACCTCCTGTAGAATGCTAATCTTTCCATTTTAAAAAGGTTGCATGGTATGTTAGCTTCATGACTTCCATTAAAACCAATGGGAGTTATACTGTTACCATTCTTTGGAAAGAGTGCCCTCTAATGTTATTGATTTTGATCTTTTGAACTCAAGCTCTGATGCCTGTGTCTAATGTCTACCACCCTGCATAGTTCTTACAGGATTCTGTGCTACTGAAGTACTGGATTATCAAATAAGCTCCTTTTTCAAATTAATCAGCTTGTCTATCGGAGACAAATGTTTTTTATCTTAATACTCTTAGAAATGCCTCACACCAAGCTTATTTCCTCTAGTTAGAGCATACAGTTGAGAAGTGTTAAATTGATTTAGGTGAAGTAAATAGAAGATTCAACTCAGAAAAGGGGAGACACTGTGACCTAGTCTGGTATTTATTGTAGGAAGAACAGTGTATCTCAAGAGCAGCAATTTGATTAGGAATGTGGGTGACTATGCAAGACAGAAAACAGACTTTCTGAATTAAAAGACTTCTGAAGATATGTAGGCTAGCGGTAACAACAGTATGAACTAGATTGTAGGCAATGGCCATATAGGGGAGATAAAGGAAGGCCAGTAATGCTGAAGTTGTACAACGGGCATGTAAAGCAAGTGAGTGAAAAGAATGTTATAAACAGTCAGAAAAGGAGTGTTAGTGGTTTGTATAGTAAACTTGAGAACTCAACCAGTGTGGACAGCAGAAATCAGGTAGCCTTTTGTTCCCAAGCAGGACTTGAAACCATCATTGTTTTCTTCTAATTTAAAGTAAGACGTACCTTCAGATATTGATGTGATTTCTTCTAATTTAAAGTAAGATATACCTTCGGATATTGATGTGATTCTCCTGATTTTCTTGTATTAGACCATACTGTAAACATTAAAGAGCCTGACTGGAACCTAAAATAGACTCTCTTACGAGTCTTCACTTTTGTCCCTAGCACAAGATTGGGATTTAATAATTACGAATGTATATTGGCTAGATGAATAGGTAAATGCATGAATAGAGTAGAAAGTATGAGTTATTTGTCACTTTAAAACAGTGTATATCAGTTCATGCTGCATGCTAAACTGAATTTGAGGGAGAAAAATCTTATTTGATAGTATAAAGGTTAAATATTCTTAAGAATTTATTTGCATTAAATATGTTTTATAATTAAATCTTTTATTTTGGTCGATGTTTTTCTGTTTGTAATAGATATAATCGTTATTTAGCTAATACTGGATAATACTGGATTCTCTTAGAAATGTTTTTTATAATGTCATAAGCCTCTTGGGATACAATTTAGAGGATTGAAATAACAGAATAAAGTGTTCTGCATAGGAAAAAGGGAAAACAAGGCAAAATATAAGGAGAAAGAAAAGAAGAAAATGCTAAGAAAAAGGCCAGAAGCTGATGATATTTATTTATTGCTTTTATTTTCTTCAGGATTACTCTTTTATTCCTGGTGTTGATTTTACCCTTTCCTTTAAAACTCAGGAACTGATCCTCACTTATCTTCCTAATCTATGTATTTTATAATAATATGATAAGTAGATCTTCAGAATTTCATTCAGCTATGTGAAATTTTAATTAGACATGGACTCTGTGAAACCAAAACCCTTATCATTCCCTCTCTCGCCATAATGCCCTCAACAGGTAATAGTTGTGCTGCTAATGATACTTTATCTTAAATAAGTACACCTAAAATAATTTTAAACTGTTCTACATCATGTAAAAGCCCCATCTAGCAAAGAAAACAAACACTGAACAATAGACATAATCCAACATGGAGATTAGAGAAGTTTACCTTTTGCCATCAGAATTTACAATGATTTCATTATATGTGCCACTTTCTTCCCTTAAATGAAACTAACCCTACAAAAGTTACCCAACTTTTAGTCCATAAGATCTAATAACTTCAAGCATTCTTATATTTCCCCTTTTCCCTACATGTCTTTATACAGTAATGGCATCTTTATCTTTAAAGCATAATATGTACATATACAAAAGTGTACATATACATTCATATTTAAGGATACACGTTAGACACACATATGTATTCACAGTATTACTGTCCTTGAAATGTTTTTATTCATAGTCAATTTTGACACTAAATTTCCTTAAGTTTCTCTATCACCATTTCATTACATATGCTTTGTTTACAACATTCAATTCTCTTCAGGCTAATACATCAGTAATTTCTTCAAATGTCAGGGTCTCTTCCTCAATTTAATTCTTATTCTGTCTATATATCAGCTCAAATGGTTAAAGTTATTAAATAATAAAATATTTCAGTAATTAAACTGTATCAAAAATTGTAATCCTTCAAGGAATTGGTCAACAAATTTGGATTTTCAGTTTCAGTTCCCTCTTCCTTTCTATTATATTTAAATAGGGTACTTATGTAATTTATTGTCCAAACTGGACAAAAATGGGACAATAGGAAAAAACAAATTATTCTGGGAAAACTGAGATGTGGTCACCCTATATTGAAGTCATCATTGATCAAATGAAGATAATTACTTCCCCCTTATATAAGCTAAATAGATATGTCGAATACATGCTGATCTCAGGAGATGAAGTGTCACAAAATTATAATTTAATATATTAAACCACCTTCTTAAGACAGTGTCACTTATTTGGGTTTGCCACCATCATCATCAGAGGTTGGTAATGTCACCAGTGTAAGTCTGAGATATATAGAACAAATATTTCTTTGAGGATCAAGATGATAGCTTTCTCCGCAAGGGCTAAACCAGAGTAACGTTATTAGCAGCATTTCTCATTGTGCTCTGGAAATCTGACTGAATGATTTTCAGACTCCACGCTAGAATCACTGAATTAGAAATTCCAGAACAAGGCACAAGAACATGAAATTTTAATCAAATCCCTCAATGATTCATATTCACGCTACATTTTTATAACTGCTGACTTAAATAAAATGCAAATATTAAAACAATGAGATGTAATACCTAGCTGCTACCTTTTTAGTCCTTTCCATGACTTATCTGCTATCTTAATATATGTCGAAACTCTCTACCATTATGCATTTCACCAATTCATTTAGATGGAATGAAAGCATTTCCAGGTCTTCAAAAATTATTTCACTCAGTTTCTGTATCTCCTCTCTCTCTTCTGACGTTTTATTTGTTTTTTTATGTCTTCTTCCTATTCTCATAAAAATGTAGATGGATCCTTACTAGATCTTTCTCACTATAACTGAAATTTTTTCCTGATATCCCCACCAGAAAAAAATATAATTTTTTGGCAAATATTAATTTTAAGCAATATTGATAAAATGTAAAATGGAAGAGCTAAAATACATACTCCTTGACTCAACTAAAAGCTACTTCTCCAGGCATGATATTTACTTGAGTTGAGAAATGAAATCTGCTCTTGCAGTTACTTTATTCATTTGCATGTAATGCTGTAGGAAATGTGTCAGTTATAGATTTCAGGACTCTAGGTTCAGTGGCCTTACCACCTGACTTTGACAGTACTTCTTACAACAAAGCATCGTAAGACTTGAGGGCAAGATCTCTGCTGATTCATCGTTGTATCCTGAATAGCTCCTAGCAGAATGTCTTGTACAGGGAAGACACCCATTAATATTTGTCAAATGAATGAACAGAGGAAAAGAAAACCTGGACTTCCTTTTAACTTGTCACATTGGACTCACAAGTGAATCAAACACATAAAGAAACCTTTTCATGGTATAAATGAGAATAATAACCTCTTCTCAGTGTGGCTTTGCAACAATATTTTTAACAACTAAGTTCAATCTTTGTAAGTGTTATAACTTTGGAAATAAAAGGGAATGTTTTGTAGCAACAAATAACTTGAAATATTGCCAGAAAACTTATAGACTGGTTGTTGTTGCTTTTATTCCCAAAGTTTTTGAGAAGATTGGGATATAGTTAGGACCTGTAAAGGCACAATTGTCAAGAATTTATGGAACCCTTAATGTTTGCATTGATACTATTTTAAAATGATAGAGCAGATTTAAAAAGAGATAAAGTACAATGACATATTTCCTTTCTGTTTAACATGGAATTTTGATGGAAGACAAAATTCAGAGCACAGCTGGAGAACAATATAAAGACTGTACAACAAAGTGCTAAATTGAATATAATTAAGCACATTTCCCATTAATAATTCCAAACTACAAGAAGTCAGAAGGAAAAGATTGATGTTGGCTGCCTGTATAATGAAGCATGCCAAAATTAATTGAAGATGGGATCCCCAGGATTTCAAATTTTATTATGGGAGATATCATAGGGGTATTTCCTTAACAGATTTTTCTCATTCATATTTTCCTTATAAAATGATGAGGAAATGTGACCCTATATTCGAATTTCTCTTTGTAGATTTTTTGGAAGCACTACTACTTCATACCTTTAGGTCAGGTCACCACGACTACCTAAAATAAAACTTTATATTAGCATAATACCCTTTAAATATATTTGAATGTGCCAACAAAGTTTACAGATATTACAGAGCTAGGGACAGATTTTGTCAGTGGATTTGCTGGAGCTGAAAGCTCAAGGTGACCTGTGTTACCAATGCTGTTTTGTTTTGTATTTGTATGTTTGTTTGTTTTCTGTATGGTGTTCTTATTGTCCACATTTTTTCCTGAGATGAACTCTTTTCGGATACAAAAGATTTTAAGAGGTAAGGGTTTGGACTTTTGGAAAAGAATGTCTAAATGTAAAGATCTCAAGCTAGGTTAGTGCTATTTTTCAATATTATGTTTTATACATATTTAAAATTTCCATTTGCCCTTTGTTTAAAATCCTCCCAAAGTGGATGTAGCTCTTCTCACCTCCCATAACTTTTTGTTCATAAATATTCTATTTCTTGAAAATACATTGATCTGAGTGCAAAGAATAGTATAGAGCAACTCAGGGTTGACTTTTCTCAAAAGACATCTGCCTTTAAAAAAAAAAAAAAAAAGTAGTATGCCAACCTTGTTTTCTGTCCAAGGAGAGTTATTTTTCAGAGAGAGAAAGAACAGAAGCAAAAAAAGATGAATAAGTTGAAAATGATATCCTCTACGTACTCTTTGCATTTAGGTAGTAGTATCTCAGTGCTGTAGTCTTCAAACCTGTAGGCGTTGAAAAATACAACTATCAAAAGAATCTTGTCGTGGAGAACTTCATATAATCTATCAAAAACTTAATTTTACACCCACTAGAAATATCCAAAGGGAAAAGAAATTATCCTTGAGGTCAAAAATTAAAAATTCTAATTTCTAGCATTTAATATGATAAATGATTGACAGCAATAGAAATAATAATTTGCTCTTTATAAACAATTTAGAGGGAAGCAAAATATAAGATATAACTTATGATAGTTATAGTTTCATGAGGTAGTAGTGATAATAGAAAATCAGTAATAGTGAAAATAAATAATAACGGTAACAGCAAGTTTGTGAACTTGCAATTACTGTCATTCTTTTTTACATCATTAACCCCATTTTTGCTCCTTCCAAAGAAGGGGTATAGAATTCATACTTATAATTTTGAACTGCCTCTCAATATAGGAATCCAGTTAAATTGATTAACAATTAAACAGGAAGACAGTTGGTTCATATAAATAGGGAATTAATAATAATTTCCTGTACTACTACACAGATGGTGTTGTCAGGTCATTCATCAACATGAATTAGGATGAAAGATCAGCAACTGAGAAAAGTGAAACTATAGAGAGGAAAGTTTAGAATACAATGGACACAGTTGTTACTGGAAGAAAATAAATGAAGTATAGTGGGGAAAGAGCAATGAGTTTAAAATACAATGACAAAAACTATTATCAAATCTGTAATGCATATTTATAATATAATAGTTATAATTCAAGTCAGTCTTCTGATAATAGACTCTAATATTTTAAAAGCTAATAAGATGACTTTTCTATATATTCATGATCTTTAGCTTTATAACACCTACTCACTTGTGAAACTATCTTTGTTATATCAACCTATACATGCATATATATATATATACATATATATACACATATATATATGATTGACATATGGGTATATCTTTCTCACAAGGATAAAGAGGGAACTGTATGAGATATTTATTCTGATTACCAAATAAATCAAACTTTGGGTTTTACCACAATCATTTGTCACTGTTTTTGTTACACTCTCTGTAAATTCCTAAAGGGAAAATAGTACATATAACTCGTGTCAATACTCCCATGTATATATCAATTAACTTAGTGGCACAAAGCAGTGCATTCAATTAATCTTTTAGAAATATTTGACCTCAAATGTCTTTTTCCCCCCTCCTACAAGGAGAGGTAATAATGGTAATATATTTGGAAAGGACAGTGGTATAACCATCTGAAGTAGCAGAAGCAACAGAGAATAATCATTCAACTCTCAGTGAGTGCCAGGCAGACAACCTGTTAATGAAGCATCATAAAGAGGGATTTGTGGCTCATCATTTCCACAATTAGTTTCCTTCAGGACTGTATATAGCTAAATCTTCCAAGGTTTTTTGTGTTGTGTGTTTTTTTGTTGTTGTTGTTGTTTTTTTTTAGTAAGCTAAACATTCCAATATTTAAATGGGAACTTCTGATCTTTAATGCTGTCACACAACTGAAATTATTTTTAAAACACGGTGATTTGCAAAACGAATTGTTTTTGTGCCTCACCTGGAACTGACAGTTTCTTACCTGACTTTGGAAAGCCAAGAAGTAGAGTGTTCTCACATTGTTCACGAAGCAGCTCTGAAGGTCACTGTGCCCCATGGACTATAATCCTCACCACCCTGTCACCTGGCCACAGGGTGCTCATGTTAGCTGCAATTGAGCAGCAGAGTACATGTGTCATGTCTGTGAAGATTTGTCAATCTGGTGTATTTTTATAATGGTTGAAAATAAGCTGTCTGTTTTTGCTGTGGTTTGTTTGGCGAAACTTTGGGTTTGGGAGTTTATTTGTGGCTTAAGAGCTTGGAAACCTCAATGTAAGTAAACATAGGAATTGTTCAGGGAGAGATATATGGGTAAGGCAGGAAACCAGAATGCCACCTCTAATTTCAGTTGCTGTCTGAAATGCAAACAATGCTCCTGGTTACCTGACCAATATATCCCTTCATTTTAAGTGATTTGATGAAGAAAAATAAATACCATTTCTCACAACTCCAAGAGAAGGCAAAAATCCTCTTAGGGTTATATTTGAAGAGTAAAAGGAAAGAGCAGAAAAGGAAAGATAGCTAAAATAATCATTCCAGAGCTTGCGGCTAAAGTCAGCTTTACTTTATTCTTTCATCACTCACCTTAGAATGATTTTTATAGGATGTTTTGAAAGAATCTGGGTGAAGGGAAATCATAGGATCTCCAAATGTTAGAAATTATTTAATAGAATATTTCCAAAATTCATTCAATTGTTGCTCTTCTAGAAGTCATGGAATGCAGGAAAATTTTCAAAAGATTTGGAAAATGTGGCATAGGGAATAGGAGAATGAGCAAAAATGAAAATGAGGCTACTGATCTGTCCTCTGCCAACCTCCTTCCTCCTGCCCACCTCTCTCAACACTGTGAATCCAGCCCCACAGCCATTTCTACTTTCCAATGAAGTCCTTGTCTCTATCTGGCTCTTCCTTTCTTCTTTCAAAAGCCATCTTCAAAAAGGCATTGAAAAGAAACAGAATGGCCAAGAGCTCACAGTTAGGATTCACTGGCTGGGTTCTCTGTCTTTGTCTGTCTGTCTGTCTCTCTCTTGCTCTCTCTCTCTCTCTCTTTCTCTCTACCTGTGTAAAGTTGTACCTCAGTTTCCTGCCTTTGCATTAGAGATAATAGTACAGCAGGTCCTCAGATAACATCATTTGTTTAACATATTTAACTTAACTTTGATGAGGTAGAAGATGTAGTGAGTTTGTTCCACTGTCTATGGGGTGTTTGCATTGTCTCCCAAATCTGAGTGTTATTTTCCCAGTTAATCTCATTTCCTCCCATATCCCAAGGATGTACATGTTTGTATCAGGAGCCTGTCTAAATTGTCCCATTCTGACGAGTGTGTTGTGTATGTGAGTGGATCCGCATTATGAGATGGAAGGATAGCCTGTTTGGGATGGGTTCCTTGTACCCTGATACTCTAGGCAGAACCCAAATATCTATGCCCCTAAACTGTAATAGGCAGTTGAAAAAAATGAGTGACTTTTTGAATAAATGTAAATAATTATTATTTGACTTGATACTTGTCATAATACAAATAAATACTCTCACATCTTTCCCAGGCTATTGTCTGTCCTGGGTAGAATATTGGTTTATGTTACCACTTACACCCTTCCATTACTAAACTCTGACTCCTCCAATTACAAAATACATTATTATGTATTTCACTACAAGATCATAGTGTTGATTTTACATTTTCTGGAGTATAGGAACAACCTTACTATGTATAGATTGAATGGGGAGATGAATACTTTACTCTCCTCGCTTCCATGTGTTCAGTAAATATGCCCACACCCTAAATGAAACAGGAAGTGAATAAAAATCTAAGTAGCACTTGTCCTGATGTAAATATTTTATGACTTTTTTTCTAGGAAAGGTGCTAGATAATCAGCCTATTATTTATAATTCAGAAAAGCTGACTCAGAACAAATTCTGTGGTAATCTTATGTGTCATCATTGGCCTATTTTCCCATGTATAAGCATAAAAGATAGAATCATTTCTACCATTATTGAATTTCTGACTGATATAAAATAAGCTCTTATTTGCATTAAATCAAAGATCACTTTTTAAAAATTCAGAAAATACTCTCTCCTGCCAGAAAAAGTTTGACCAAAAATGTTTACCTCTACATTTAATTGGAAATAATTCATTTAAATACTACCTAGATTCTACTCTTGTGGTTTCTTTAAATTTTTGTTTCATTATTTTTTTTTACTATTTGTATTAATTTTATCATCTTTTATAACATTAAGGCATCAGAATTAAAAGGTTAGAAATATGACCTAAAACATTAGTTTAAGAAAGTTCTTTCTTGGAGAAGAAAGAAATTATTTTAAAAAGAGAGAGAGAGTATTCTGCTTTAAATGATAGACTAGATAGAACAGAATGAAATAAGGGTACGTGTGTGGGGGAGGGTGTCGTGTGTGTGTGTGTGTGTGTGTGTGTGTGTGTGTGTGTCTGTAGCTATATATAACCAAAGATATATGTTAACATAGTTTTACTAAAAGAAGTCTTGGTCTTCCTTTGTCTGGTGGTTATAATATAAAATATATTGCTAGGGCTGCATTAATGTAACTCTCTAGAGCATATATGTGGACAACTCTGGACTTGCCATTTTCTCCTAAGATTCCCATAATATGACAAAGATTCAAAATGGGGAAAATATGAGTACTTTGCTTTCAGTATACTTTAGAATATAACTTACTTCTTTAATCAACTTTAAGTTCTATAGTATTTGTATGTATAATTGAATTTCCATCTTATTTGCAGCTGGAGAAAGAAGTAGGGGATAATTCCAGTTTTTTTGATCTCTACATATTTCTTATACTAACATTCATTCTCAAAATTTCTGTAAAGATTGCCACTAATATTTTAGACAAATATTTACCACCTCATGATCCATGGGCCTTGGTTTGATTATATAATCTGTGCTGAATTTTTATATGAATCACTATATGTCCATAGGATATATGCATATCTTATTTACAGAAACACAGATTTTATGTAAAAACTGCTAGGAAAAAAGATGAAGTAATAAGTTTTTTTGCATGAATTGAAATATAAGTTCTTTCCTTATTACTGGTAATGCAGAAGCAATTTATTTTAGATGAATTAAATTCACATAGTTAACAACAATATTAACTTAAACTTATTTCTTTTACCCTATGGTAGAGGTATTACAATAATATCCAAAGATGTGCTATAGACTGAAAAATATATCTCTGTGGAAACTTAATTCTTAAATTCTTATGCCTTTAAGGCAATAAAGAATGGGAGACTGAAAGTTAGTGGACCCCATCTTTATTTTCCATCATGTCCAACTTAACATATTGTATGTCTTAAAAATCTCTGAAGCAACACTCTTCTCCCCTATAAAGAAAAGTTATTGAGTCAGATTATCTCCAAGGTCACTTTTAAGCTTTATGAATTTATGGATTGAAAGGAAAAAAATATGTCCAGGTAAGATATAACCACAATACCCAAAAATAAGTAGAACTTTCAAAGAGCACAAAGCCTCATACGTTTTACAACTATGCATCATTGATGATGATTATTGATGTGGTTATTATATATTATTTTAATAAAAGACTATGAAGGGACATATGAATTTTGGGAGAACCAGCTACCAAGAGGAGGGGATTGTTACCATCTTTTGGGAATTGTGCTGTTAAATTGATGTATTCAAAAGTAGAGAAATACAAAGCCACCTAAAAGAGAGTAGCTGGCTCTCCTGCCAGGGGTACTGGAATGTAACTTTTTAAAAAATGTTTCGATATATCCAGTTCATGCATGTGCAGACCTGGAATTAATCAGTCTTGAAAGAATAGTAAGAGAAGAGTTAGTGCACAAATGGTAGCAGGATCCATGCACACATATCCCACCATGAAATAAGTGCTTTAAGTATTTCCATGTCAATAACAAGATCATTGTGAGATGATGGTCTCAAGTTATGGCCTTTAAACCTCCCATTCATACTGATTCCCTTTGTTCCCATATTCTTCTCACTAAGCTACCTTCTGATTATAATCTAGTATTTTATTAGCATCTGCCTACTGGAAAAAGTGCACTGAGGATATACACTTTAGCTACTTCCTGTCCATATCAGAGTGATTATTTTTGTGGAAAATTAAAATGAGATTCTGATTATGATTTGGCTTCCCATGTGCTTGATCACAGAGAAGAGACCATGCCAGTAAGACTATCCAAGTCTATATAAGTAATATTGAATCAGGTAAAAAATAAAATAAGACTTTTTGACTTAAACTTGAACACATCTATGCCTGCTTCTCCCTAAGAAGCAGGCTCCAAGCAGTTCATTAGCATTTTCACTGTTCACTTTCTATTGGTATGAAAACTTCAGCTACCAGCTTCTCTCAGCTCTTCTTAACTGTTCACCTACTATTGGTATGCAAAAATCAGCTACCAGCTTCTCTCAGTTTTCTTCCCCTCTTTCAGACCTAAAAAACTTAGAAACACAGTTTAAACAGACTAATTTTCCTCAATTTACCCTCTTTTAAACTCTCATGGGTTCTTTCCACCATCCCCAGCCTTTTCACCAAAATCCCAAGTCAAAGCAAGACTCTCAGAGTGCAGACTAATTTATTTTTAACAAAGTGATTTCCTAATTACTACAAAAGAAACATGTAAGTAAAACTCAAATTACTTTAACATTGTCCAAAACCTTTCTCAACATTGTCCAAAGTCCTTTCCCAGATTGCCTGAAAATCCCCGTCTCTTAGTCCTGATCATCTCACCAATGTCCATTTCGTCAGAGTTCATCTGCAGATGCTGGAAGACATCTTCCTTTGGCATGCTCCTTTGGCATGCTCCAGCTCCTCCATGCCATCTTCTCCTTATTGTCCAGGTAGTAGAAGAAACTTCACTCTACCGAACCCAGCAAAGTTCACTTTCTTCTCAGGCCTAACTTTTGCATGGCCTCTTCCAAACATAAGTCAAACTCAGCAAAACAATCCAATACAGAGTTCAAATCCGCAAACTCCTTAATTGCCTTTAGCACACATGCTGCTAGCCTGAGCTAGCAAAGGCTACAGGCCCCAGGCCTTGGCCACATGGCTCACATTTTCATCCCACAAATTGGCAGAAACCAAACCTCAATCTGAATCTCCATCCCATCGAATCCCATTTCTTTGTTTCAAACTCCTTATATCTTGTTTCTGTTTTCCCTGCCTTCCAGGAACAGCTACTGAATTCTCACATTACAAAGAAAAAAACATGTTTTACTTCTTCCTTCCCCTTGTATCTTTCTGAAAGGACATTCTAATTAAGGTCATTCTCACATTTTACCATACCTTCCTTAAAATCTGCAATCTTAAACAGAAGATGATGACACCGAGGGGGGGTGGTACCCCCTATCAATATCTTATTGTAAATGAATAAATATGTACCCCCATCTAGTATGACATTAAGTTAACATAAGTTAATATCCAGTGCATGAAAAGCCATGGATAGCATAAAATGTCTGGCCCCAGAAAGCAGAGGGTCAGCTTTTGGGATGTATGCTTGCTTAACTCTCTAGAAGTTTTTGTCAATATGTCTTGCTTTGTATACTTGTTCTCCAAATAAAATAAGAGTCCATACATCTTAAATCCCTTTACTGATGAAGCTAAGTTTTGTAAGAAATAAAAGACTATTTGAAAAATAAAGATATTTAAATGCATGGGAAGTATGATAGTTTTGAGAAACAAATTCACATATTAATTTATTGAATTGGTGAATAAGGAGCAAAATTCATTTAAAAAGTTTTGAGACTGCAGCATGTGAAAAATCTAGATTCAGTAAAAGAAAAGTAAGCAGAGACAACAACAGTATATGTTATAGCCATAAACGATTTCTTCTGAATAGTTTATTGTCACATTGTGTGTATATTAATCAGCTTTTGAGCCAAGCATTTCTGTGTACATGCACTATTTAAATAAGACACTGCTTTCCTTATTTAAAATAAAATGGCACTTTACCTAAAATTCCTATAAATTTTTAAAATGAAGTCCTCTCCTCCCAAAAGTTCCTGAAAAGGTTTTCACATTAATCTTAACATTTAAGAAAGAGAATTGCATTGCATAATTAGAACATGAAGACCAAATTATTTTCAACTCTGTTTCAGCACCTGAGGATCAGAGACATAATGGGTATCTGAGCTGGGATCTTGGGGGTGGAACCAAGTTTCTTTAGGTTTGCAAAGACTCTCAGTCTATTATATATTAGCATTATAATTCTATTCCTGATTAAAATTGAAGAGGAGGTTTTCTAAAAGAAATATATTTTTAATATTACTTACAAGCCAATAGAACTATTTGGGGACTGTGAGTAAAGAGATGATTTTTAACTAATTCTGAAATAGAAGTCTCTGAAATCCCTAAACCTCAGATCTCTTTGTTGTGCAACTGAGATAATAAAATATTTCATTTTCACAATATGTTCTCTAAAACAAATTTAACAGATATTAAACACATTCAGTTTTTGACCTAGTAATTATACTTCACCTTAGGAGAAAAAAAGTCCAAAATTCCTAAAAGAAGCATTTGTCCTTAGACTTTGTGTAGTTTGTAAACCCTGTTAGTTTGCACAGGTCAGGTATCTGCAAAGCACTACTACTGCATCAAAGAGGCTGTAATGCCAAACTGTTATCTGATCGTTGATTTGGTTTGGGGAGCAAGGCATCTGCACCAGCACAAGATCTGCATTGACTGTACCTTCCAAACATGCAGTATAGTCAGTAGCAAAAAATGTGTGGGATTGTTTTGCCACCATCCAGTCTGGGTAGGTTCATCATCAGTTCTAGCAGCTAAAGAATGCCAGAGCCCTTGGCATTATTTACACAGAGTTTTAAAATGAACAGGGGCAAAAACAGGTGCTTGAGTCAGTCTCTCTTTCTACCCCTTTCTCCCCCTCTTCTCTCCCCCTCTCTCCCCCTATCTCTGC
This sequence comes from Uropsilus gracilis, assembly GCA_004024945.1. Taxonomy (NCBI): domain Eukaryota; kingdom Metazoa; phylum Chordata; class Mammalia; order Eulipotyphla; family Talpidae; genus Uropsilus; species Uropsilus gracilis. The sequence goes on from PVHY01018118.1 coordinate 29,823, forward strand.
CTCTCTCCGCCTCTCTCCCTCTCTCTTTGCCCCCTTTCTCCCT